>PIJE02005584.1:0-18253 GCA_002895965.2 Coryphaenoides rupestris
TCACTGTCTGTTTCTCTCTGTGTCTCACTGTCTGTTTCTCTGTCTGTCACTCTCTCTGTATCACTGTCTGTTTCTCTGTCTGTCACTCTCTCTGTCTCACTGTCTGTTTCTCTGTCTGTCACTCTCTGTCTCACTGTCTCTTTCTCTATCTCTCCGTCTCTCTGTCTGTCTCTCTCTCTGTCTCACTGTCTGTGTCTGTCTCTATATGTCTATATCTCTCTGTCTCTTTGTCTCTCTGTCTGTCCCTCTCTCTGTCTCACTGTCTGTCTGTCTCTATCTATCTATCTCTCTGTCTGTCTCTCTCTCTGTCTCACTGTCTGTGTCTGTCTCTATATATCTATATCTCTCTGTCTCTTTGTCTCTCTGTCTGTCCCTCTCTCTGTCTCTCTATCTGTCTCTCTGTCTCTCTCTCTCCTCTCTCTCTCCCCCCTCTCAGATGTCCCCCTCAAGCCCATCACGCCCATCAAGCTGTCGGAGGTGGGCGACGACGTGCTGGGGGACTACGTGGTGGGGGAGCAGGTGTGGGTGAATGGCATCAAGCTGGGCACCATAGCCTACCTGGGTGAGACGCAGTTCGCGCCGGGCCAGTGGGCCGGCGTGGTCCTCAACGACCCGGTGGGCAAGAACGACGGCACGGTCGGCGGCGTGCGCTACTTCGAGTGCCAGTCGCAGCAGGGCATATTCACGCGGCCCTCCAAGCTCACGCGCCAGCAGGTGGGCGACGGCAGCGACAGCCACTCCACGGACTCCCAGGTGGCGCAGGGCCAGGCGCATCACCACAGCACTGGTGGAGGTGGTGGTGGTGGTGGTGGAGGGGGAATGGTTCCCGGAGGCCAACGCATCGTGGTGCCCCTCAGGGAGGGCCTGCTGAACAGCGCCGTGAAGACGGGCAACGAGTCGGGGTCCAACATGTCTGACAGCGGCTCGGTCAAGAAGGGCGGGGACAAGGACCTGCGTGTTGGAGACCGCGTTCTGGTGAGTTCCGTCGGGGTCAATAGGGGTAGTCTAGTTTGGGCCAGGGCAGTGGTGGCTCAAACTATTTTAACTAATGTACCTTACTAAATATTCCTTTTTTCAGCCAAGTACCCCTTTAAAGTTAAAATGATAAGCTCTTATTGGAAAGATTTACCAAACGTGTTACTATGTTATTATTCAGATGTACTCGATTCTATTAAGTTGGTATTCATTCATTTTCTTAAGGTGGAATTCTTTTGCAATTGTTCATAACCAATATTAAAATTCAAAATAAAAACAAAAAATAATAAACTAGTGCCCCCTGCAGTCCTTCAAAGTACCCCTAGGGGCACACATACCCCCATTTGAGAACCACTAGGCTACGGTGACAACCAAGTCTCTCTTTGGATAAAAAATAAACAGCAAACGCACGGTGATTTAAAAACCCAAGAAAAATAAAAAGCAGAACATTTAAGGGGAAGCCCTTCCTTCCCACTTTAAGGAACGTTCTGTTTTAAGGTGATTAATTAGAGTGCCGACCAGGCATTTTAACATGTGCCATTAATTGATGGCTATAAATCTTCGTATTTGATAGCCTGCCACAGGGCTGGTGTCTCCCTGTCTCTCTGGGCGCCCATAACCTTGGTGGTGCTGTAGTGGGGGTAGACATTGTTGTTGTGAGCGTATTTGGCACGCTGAAATTGTCTCTATTATTGTGAATACAATTTAATTCAAAGATCCAGACGATAGCTATTTTATGTCATCTGATGAATGTATAGCGATTGTTTCGATTTGCTATTTTGCTAGCCACATGTCTTTGGGGATCATAAAATGAAATCGTTCCAGTTCCATTTTCTTAAACGCAGAAATAGGTATATATGTGCAGCAGACGACAACTCTTGCAACGCAAGCTTTATTTCCAGTGCTGAAAACCCCCCCCCACCAGAATCAATCTCCCCCGTTACTAGCTCTCTCTCCCGTCATCTGAGCCCCCCCGTGAGCGCATACATACTGCTGATTCCTCATCCTGTCTCTGTGACAACGCTGTGGAAGGAAGGGCACGTCATTCAGGAGGACAGCGTATGGTAAAATGATCCCCCTCCCTCTTTTTGGTGCATTTTCTCACCCATCCCGCAGCACTCCTCCTTTGAGTGTCTATTTTTCTCCCCTGTGGCGTATCGGGCCAGGCTGGGTCGGGTCGTGTTGCGTCGTCCATTTAATGCTGCTGCTGCTGCTGCATCGGAGTCGGACTTCAACCACCGCCAGACCCTGCTGTCTGCGTATTGGCAAACGGGTGAAGGCTGCCTGGCTGTGGCGAAGACTCCCTCTCTCTCTCTCTCTCTCTCTCCCTGTCTCTCTCTCTCTCACGCCGACTGGTCAATATTGTAAATCACCCTGGATTACTTTTAGCACTTAAGAAGGGGGAAAAGCAGGCCTGCCATTGATCAGGGCTATGCGTCTTTTACCCCCTAAGCCTAGCCTCCAATGTAATCTATCTCTCTCTCTCTCTCTCTCTCTATATATATATATATCTATCTATCCATCTCACCCAGTTCGTGGGGGTGTCGGTGGTGTGTGTGTGGGGGGAGGGGGTGCAGAGAGGCAAAGTCAGGGCTTACCACCAGTGTTTGGAAAAGGAGTCTCGAGTTAGTTTAGTTTCATTAAAATGACATTAATTAAAGGCAGAGCTCAGTGACACACAGTGGCTGCTTCCCGTGTCAGGAACGTGTGCTTTTTAGTCTGAAGGGGAAAGGGAATCTTGAATTAGCTTAGTGTCATTAAAAGGACGATAATTAAAGGCATCTGTTAGTCCAGACAGATAAGCCGGGGAAAAATTTATTTTAGCTGCAAGGTAATCGTTTTTTTTGGACCTGGAGATGCAAGTTGGCATGGACTTCTGCTCTCTGGCTTCCAATGCCTCTGTCCAATTCCATGTCAGAAATACTAATTACAGACTTACAGAACGGAAAGGGCTGGACCATGTGTCCGTGTCTCCAAAACATTCTACATGAAAGAATAGTGGGAAAGGGTTATACGTTTTATTCATCTCACTGGTGCAAATCATGGGGAGAGTGGGATTATCTGAAAACATACGCAAGCCAAACCCAGTCTCGCAAAACCTGCCACTTTATGCTTCTGTTTGCACCACCATTTTGTCATTTTTTGGGGGTTGTTTTTCTTAACTGCTGGGCTGGAATGTGTCCTCACAGTTTGACCAGAGAGCGCGAGAGAGAGAGAGAGCGATAGATATAGAGAGAGTTTGCTTTTGGGTGTGTTGCCTGTGGATACTACAATAATTAACTGCTGCACCCAGGTCGTCTTCATAAACTAACAGTCTGGGTGTAAATTTCAGAGACTCACTGAGAGGTGTGTGTGTGTGTGTCCATCTTCACTCGGTCGATGGACGTCGCTGGCCCGCTCCGCCTAAATACACTCCGTCAGCACAACAATCAAGATGCTGCTGCAGAGCACAACGGTTTTCATTTGTTTCAGATCCGTCTCTGAACGAAACCAAAAGCAGACCAAAACCAGGCTCCCCCCGAGCCCCCTCGGATCCTAGACGTTTTTTATTAAACTTATTGCAGCTGTGAGAATGTGTGTGTGTGACAGAAATACAATTGCGCTTGTGTGTACACAGAGGATCGTTTTGTTTTTACTTTACGAGCAGTTTCACCACCTAATACAAATTTGCGATAGTTCCGCGAGTCCGAGGGGACGTTCATCTGGTTCTCGGTCGGCTCAACGCAGTTAAACACAGTTCGTTCTCTTGCCGATTTAAACTGTCGCCCGAATATTGCCCATTAGTTTGAAAAAAATATTTTTTTATTCTGTTTATTTGTCAGGAACAGTACACAGACAGTACTGTAAATATGCCAGAATTAGCCAGGAAGCTAGTTTTCATCTGTAGTCCCATGCCAGGTAAATTTCATTAAAATTAAAATTAAAACAAGAGTCATGTAGTAAATAATTTATAGTTGCGGTTATTTACTGCCGGAACAGTGGTTTTAAATCAGTCTTGAGAGAGTGAGATATTTGTGTGTGTGTGTGTGTGTGTGTGTGTGTGTGTGTGTGTGTGTGTGTGAGGTGTGTGTGTGTGTGTGTGTGTGTGTGTGTGTGTGGGGGGGGGGCGGGGTGACGGGTTCCTCAAGCCCATTCCTTTAATTGAGACACGCACACCCCCCCCCCACCCCCCATGTTAAACCAATGTTACATCACCACCACCATTTACATGTGGTGATTTGGATCTGCCACCAATACTACTACTACTGAGGGGACCGTCTTTGATTAATCGGCTCTCTGCATTGTTGACGCTTTTGGTGGCAGCCAGACACACGCGTTCACACCCACACATACACACACACGCTGACACACACATTAACATGATTAATGGGACAATCACAGAGAAAAATCCAGACTCAAAACTGTCACTTGCCAGTTGAGGATAAGATATCGTCTATATAAGATGCCGTTGCGACATCTTAATCATTTATTCATTAATGATCATAACATAACTTGAAGAGTATGTGTATATATATATATATATATATATATATATATATACACACATCGGCATGTCCATGTAGCCGTTTAGCATGTCCCTTGGGGCTTATGTCATGTGGAAGCGTTTCCACACCACTCAACTAGCGTAGCGAATGACAGACCGGATGTTTATGATGATCTAAACAACAATTTCTCCCCCCCGTGTCGCAGTCGCACATGTGCGGACCATGTGTGCCGGCCGGGGCGAGAGACACTTGCTGATAATCGTGATTCAGCAGGACGAGGAGGACGGCAGGAAACAGGAAATGCGTGAGATGTTTGTGAACAGAACAGTGAGCAGGCCGCTTGCGTCTAGACCAAATGTTTGGTCTAGACGTCGTCTTGTTTGTGTCCGGGCTGGAGATTTAATATGCTGCAGGTGCAACATAGTTTTTGTCATTTATATCATTGCCGTATATGGTTAAAGACAAAGTGTAAAGTAGTAAATCCCCTTTTTCAGCTCAAATTCAAACACTGCCCCCCCCCCCCCCCCCACCCAGGAGTTCTAGGAAAGAGGGGGGGAAGGAATGCGATATTGCCATGCTTACGACCTACTCCAATTTTGTGATTACATTTTCACGCGAGTACCATGATCCTGTTTGACTGTTATTTAATCAATCAGCATATAAAGTTGCATATGAGTTATGTACGAAATGCAGAAATGAAATGGGTGTTATACCATTACTCCTGTAAGTGTCCAAGAAGCGTAACCCTCCCCCTCTCTCTCTCTCTCTCCGTCAATCACACACAGCACACACACACACACACACACACACACACACACACACACACACACACACACACACACACACACACACACACACACACACACACACACAGCCACACACACACACACAGCCACACACACACACACACACAGACACGCACACTATTGTGTGAAGTAAAAGTGCCTGCGACACGAGGAGGTGGAGGTGGAGGTGGTGGGGGTGGTGGTGGTGGTGGTGGGAGTGTGATTGGGAACAGGTTGTTGCTAAGGCACAGCCGACAACACAGATCCACTTCAACCGACCTCTCGACCTTGACTGTATATGGCTACATTAATAACACGAGCATTGACAAGGCTGAACTGATGCAAGCAGGCACACTAGCAGAACAGCATTGCTACATCTCTATTATAATGAATCAACTAGCAATACATCTAGCTTTTTAGTCACAATTTTGTTTACTTTTGTTTTATATTGAGATTTAAAGGGGACATATTATGCCACCAGGTGTGAGTGTGAATAGCCATTGCAACTTGCCATGTGACTACCCCCCATCACAAGGGAGAATGTCCACCTAGATGTATGCTGACGAGATCAGTTTACCTGTCGGTACAGTCCACTGGGTAGGCTGGTAGACCGATCTGGTAATCATACATCGAGGTGGACATTCCCACTTGTGATGTCACTAGACAGTAGTCACATGGCAATGGTGAAACGGTTTGCAATGGCTAATCACACTCACACCTGGTGGCATAATATGTCCCCTTTAAAAAATATTTGGATTATATTCAGAAACATATTGTAGCACAGTAAGTTACGTAATTCTTAAATGGAGATTTTCTGTACGAGTCACCATGAAATTTCACCCTGTTAGCTAAATGTTTTACGCAAGTGACAATAACTTGTCGATGACTATATATATATATCACGTCCCCTCTTATAGAAAGCATGCAACGAGAGAAGGCACACAGCTAGTTACCAAAAGTTTGGTCATTTTAGGCACGATCCGAACAAATCGTAAAGGACAAGCGACATTCCTCTTGTGTTTTGTCCCACGCTGAATACGTCATGTGCTATGGAGTCAAGACATGCTTCATTTCCGACCGCCGTTTCCCAGCGTTTGTAAATGGAGCCATTAATTCCCTTAATGACCTGCATGGCCGAGGGGCAGCAGCAGCCCTCTGATATGTTACACACTTCCAGATGATTCTCAGTGGTGCTTTCTTTGAAGATTCGATGATAATGTTTTGGGGGTTTTTTTCACTCGATACTAGATACTGAATCGTTTTTTGAGGAACTGTTCTAGGTCGATTATTGTTTGTGTTATGTTTTTTTGTCCTTCTGCCTGATTAAACCACCCAACAAATAGTACTATATCCTCACTAATAATCTTCTTTTTGTATTATTTATTCAGTAAAAAAAATCTAATAATAAATAAGTAATAATAAAAAAACGCCAACGGTTGTTATCACCGTTGCCATCGGCTACAGCCCCTATCACCCAGATTTCAGGCCAGCTCGCGCTGCTGGTCACGTGACACGTGTCAGTAGTACAGTGACGTGTGTGTGTTTTCTCCCAGGTGGGCGGGACCAAGATGGGCGCGGTGCGCTACATCGGAGAGACGGACTTCGCCAAGGGGGAGTGGTGCGGCGTGGAGCTGGACGAGCCCCTGGGCAAGAACGACGGTGCGGTGGCCGGCACCAGGTAACATTAAGAGGAAGTGTCATATATATTAACTCCATGGGTAAAGTGAAGTGCTATTTCATGCTTGCTGAAATGTTGTATGAGCACCTCGGTGTCGGTGAGTAATTAGTTATTAGAATATAACATCATTTGTCATGGATATTTTCCCGGTAGGTCCACCAGTGCAGGGAAAGGGCTGTGCACCTTTGCTTGTTTCTCATGCCGGTAAAAAGTATTTTTGACAGACACAGGACAGACAGAGAAACAGACAGAGAAACAGACAGTGAGACAGAGAGAGAAACAGACAGTGAGACAGAGAGTGACAGACAGAGAAACAGACAGTGAGACAGAGAGAGAAACAGAGAGTGAGACAGAGAGAGCGACAGACAAAGAAACATACAGTGAGACAGAGAGAGGGACAGACAGAGAGAGAGAGACAGATCAGTCATTGCCGTTGTTGTACGAAATGTAAAGCATCAATGCCAATGCAATGAATAGCAGGAAAAATAAAATTGAGCGTTTCCATAAAAATCACGTCTCCAACCTACAAACTCTCCAGAAAGAAACAAACTTGAAGTAGGTCACACGAAAACCAAAACCCAGCGAAAACTTCCCCAACTCCGGGCCTATGAGGACTCCCCCCCACCCCACCACCACCCATCAGAACCAGCCATCTCTCTGATCCAATGTTTATGTGATGGCATGCAGCACAATGGTGCAGCTCAGGCCAGATTAAGCGGCACCGTGCTCACCCTGCTGGTAAAGTGGGTCAGAGATGTCCACCGTATGTCTGCCAGTGTGTGTGTGCGTGTGTGTGTGTTGTTGTTGTTGTGCTACTGTGCTGCTGACGTAAACCCGACCCGCGCCATTGAGACGAGTGACAGAGCTGTCTTTGACGAGGTGTCGACAGGCTGCGTTGCCACTGGTTGTAGGACTGCTGCTGCTTCTGCTTCTGCTGCTGCTGCTGCTGCTGGTGCTATACTAGACTTTACAGCCGGTGATTGTAGCTTGGTTGGTCTGGTCTCTGTGTGTGTGTGTGTGTGTGTGTGTGTGTGTGTGTGTGTGTGTGTGTGTGTGTGTGTGTGTGTGTGTGTGTGTGTGTGTGCGGGGGTGTGTTTCCGGTGCTGGTCCAGTTTGGTGCCAACACGGTCTAGCTGGCATACTGAGTATCGGCCTATATCTGTGTCTAATGCCTTAACCGCTCCCATATGCAGGGACTGTGAGACTGGGTCAACGTGAAGTTACAAGTTGAACCTTTTTTTCCCTCTTGTTATCTAATTTCCACATCCTCATATTAGTGCGACAAAATGTTTCCGTGAGGCATGGCGGTATGGGGGAATGCAGCTATTTTCTACACGGATGTTAGCCGCGAGTACACGTCATGGTGTCAGCGTTGCCTGTGGGATAGTACGAGTTTCCATCTGTTGCTGTCCTCCATGACAGCTAGTGGAGCGGGGAAGTAGGAAAGCGGTGTGAAAGTGTGGAAAGGGTGGAGAGGAAACGAACAACGGTGGGGGATTTCAGACATAAAAGGTTTGATAGATGATGGAGGTTAGATTACGCAACGAGAGGAAAGAGAGGATCGGACATCAAGCCGATGAGATTAGCAACAGCGATGCCAGCTAGCTCGCTCTATTCGTTGTCTCACATTTAAAGGTTTCTCATCGGCGAGATATACTTTTCTTTTTTTACAGCACCTCAGCAGCACCGCATCGGTGTACCAGTGCTAAAAAAAGTACAACTAAGCAAGACACATGATCGGTGTTGCTGGGGCAACAGAGAACAAGCAAGGGAGGGGTGGTGCTGGGTGGAGGGGGGTTAAAAGGAACCCTGGCATTGCATTGGCATTGATGCTTTACATTTCGTACAACAACGGCAATGACTGATCTGTCTCCCTCTCTCTGTCTCACTGTCTGTTTCTCTGTCTGTCACTCTCTCTGTCTCACTGTCTGTTTCTCTGTCTGTCACTCTCTGTCTCACTGTCTGTTTCTCTGTCTGTCCCTCTCTCTATCTCACTGTCTGTCTGTCTCTATCTATCATCTCTCCGTCTCTCTGTCTGTCTCTCTCTCTGTCTCACTGTCTGTGTCTGTCTCTATATGTCTATATCTCTCTGTCTCTTTGTCTCTCTGTCTGTCCCTCTCTCTGTCTCACTGTCTGTCTGTCTCTATCTATCTATCTCTCTGTCTCTCTCTCTGTCTGTGTCTGTCTCTATATATCTATATCTCTCTGTCTCTTTGTCTCTCTGTCTGTCTCTCTATCTGTCTCTCTGTCTCTCTCTCTCCTCTCTCTCTCCCCCCTCTCAGATGTCCCCCTCAAGCCCATCACGCCCATCAAGCTGTCGGAGGTGGGCGACGACGTGCTGGGGGACTACGTGGTGGGGGAGCAGGTGTGGGTGAATGGCATCAAGCTGGGCACCATAGCCTACCTGGGTGAGACGCAGTTCGCGCCGGGCCAGTGGGCCGGCGTGGTCCTCAACGACCCGGTGGGCAAGAACGACGGCACGGTCGGCGGCGTGCGCTACTTCGAGTGCCAGTCGCAGCAGGGCATATTCACGCGGCCCTCCAAGCTCACGCGCCAGCAGGTGGGCGACGGCAGCGACAGCCACTCCACGGACTCCCAGGTGGCGCAGGGCCAGGCGCATCACCACAGCACTGGTGGAGGTGGTGGTGGTGGTGGAGGGGGAATGGTTCCCGGAGGCCAACGCATCGTGGTGCCCCTCAGGGAGGGCCTGCTGAACAGCGCCGTGAAGACGGGCAACGAGTCGGGGTCCAACATGTCTGACAGCGGCTCGGTCAAGAAGGGCGGGGACAAGGACCTGCGTGTTGGAGACCGCGTTCTGGTGAGTTCCGTCGGGGTCAATAGGGGTAGTCTAGTTTGGGCCAGGGCAGTGGTGGCTCAAACTATTTTAACTAATGCACCTTACTAAATATTCCTTTTTTCAGCCAAGTACCCCTTTAAAGTTAAAATGATAAGCTCTTATTGGAAAGATTTACCAAACGTGTTACTATGTTATTATTCAGATGTACTCGATTCTATTAAGTTGGTATTCATTCATTTTCTTAAGGTGGAATTCTTTTGCAATTGTTCATAACCAATATTAAAATTAAAAATAAAAACCCAAAATAATAAACGAGTGCCCCCTGCAGTCCTTCAAAGTACCCCTAGGGGCACACATACCCCCATTTGAGAACCACTAGGCTACGGTGACAACCAAGTCTCTCTTTGGATAAAAAATAAACAGCAAACGCATGGTGATTTAAGAACCATGAAAAATTAAAAGCAGAACATTTAAGGGGAAGCCCTTCCTTCCCACTTTAAGGAACGTTCTGTTTTAAGGTGATTAATTAGAGTGCCGACCAGGCATTTTAACATGTGCCATTAATTGATGGCTATAAATCTTCGTATTTGATAGCCTGCCACAGGGCTGGTGTCTCCCTGTCTCTCTGGGCGCCCATAACCTTGGTGGTGCTGTAGTGGGGGTAGACATTGTTGTTGTGAGCGTATTTGGCACGCTGAAATTGTCTCTATTATTGTGAATACAATTTAATTCAAAGATCCAGACGATAGCTATTTTATGTCATCTGATGAATGTATAGCGATTGTTTCGATTTGCTATTTTGCTAGCCACATGTCTTTGGGGATCATAAAATGAAATCGTTCCAGTTCCATTTTCTTAAACGCAGAAATAGGTATATATGTGCAGCAGACGACAACTCTTGCAACGCAAGCTTTATTTCCAGTGCTGAAAACCCCCCCCCACCAGAATCAATCTCCCCCGTTACTAGCTCTCTCTCCCGTCATCTGAGCCCCCCCGTGAGCGCATACATACTGCTGATTCCTCATCCTGTCTCTGTGACAACGCTGTGGAAGGAAGGGCACGTCATTCAGGAGGACAGCGTATGGTAAAATGATCCCCCTCCCTCTTTTTGGTGCATTTTCTCACCCATCCCGCAGCACTCCTCCTTTGAGTGTCTATTTTTCTCCCCTGTGGCGTATCGGGCCAGGCTGGGTCGGGTCGTGTTGCGTCGTCCATTTACTGCTGCTGCTGCTGCTGCATCGGAGTCGGACTTCAACCACCGCCAGACCCTGCTGTCTGCGTATTGGCAAACGGGTGAAGGCTGCCTGGCTGTGGCGAAGACTCCCTCTCTCTCTCTCTCTCTCTCCCTGTCTCTCTCTCTCTCACGCCGACTGGTCAATATTGTAAATCACCCTGGATTACTTTTAGCACTTAAGAAGGGGGAAAAGCAGGCCTGCCATTGATCAGGGCTATGCGTCTTTTACCCCCTAAGCCTAGCCTCCAATGTAATCTATCTCTCTCTCTCTCTATATATATATATATATCTATCTATCCATCTCACCCAGTTCGTGGGGGTGTCGGTGGTGTGTGTGTGGGGGGAGGGGGTGCAGAGAGGCAAAGTCAGGGCTTACCACCAGTGTTTGGAAAAGGAGTCTCGAGTTAGTTTAGTTTCATTAAAATGACATTAATTAAAGGCAGAGCTCAGTGACACACAGTGGCTGCTTCCCGTGTCAGGAACGTCTGCGTTTTAGTCTGAAGGGGAAAGGGAATCTTGAATTAGCTTAGTGTCATTAAAAGGACGATAATTAAAGGCATCTGTTAGTCCAGACAGATAAGCCGGGGAAAAATTTATTTTAGCTGCAAGGTAATCGTTTTGTTTTGGACCTGGAGATGCAAGTTGGCATGGACTTCTGCTCTCTGGCTTCCAATGCCTCTGTCCAATTCCATGTCAGAAATACTAATTACAGAGTTACAGAACGGAAAAGGGGCTGGACCATGTGTCCGTGTCTCCAAAACATTGTACATGAAGGAATAGTGGGGAAAGGGTTATACGTTTTATTCATCTCACTGGTGGCAAATCATGGGGAGAGTGGGATTATCTGAAAACATACGCAAGCCAAACACAGTCTCGCAAAAACCTGCGACTTTATGCTTCTGTTTGCACAGCTTCTGTTGTTAAAATTCTTAACTGCTGGGCTGGAATGTGTCCTCCACAGTTTGACCAGAGAGCGCGAGAGAGAGAGAGCGATAGATATAGAGAGAGTTTGGCTTTTGGGTGTGGCTGCCTGTGGATACTACAATAATTAACTGCTGCACCCAGGTCGTCTTCATAAACTGACAGTCTGGGTGTAAATTTCAGAGACTCACTGAGAGGTGTGTGTGTGTGTGTTCCATCTTCGTCGGTCGATGGACGTCGTTTGGCCCGCTCCGCCTAAATACACTCCGTCAGCACAACAATCAAAGATGCTGCTGCAGAGCACAACGGTTTTCATTTGTTTCAGATCCGTCTCTGAACGAAACCAAAAGCAGACCAAAACCAGGCTCCCCCTCGGATCCTAGACCGTTTTTATTAAAACTTATTGCAGCTGTGAGAATGTGTGTGTGTGACAGAAAATACAATGCGCTTGTGTGTACACAGAGGATCGTTTTGTTTTTACTTTACGAGCAGTTTCACCACCTAATACAAATTTTGCGATAGTTCCGCGAGTCCGAGGGGACGTTCATCTGGTTCTCGGTCGGCTCAACGCAGTTAAACACAGTTCGTTCTCTTGCCGATTTAAACTGTCGCCCGAATATTGCCCATTAGTTTGAAAAAAATATTTTTTTATTCGGTTTATTTGTCAGGAACAGTACACAGACAGTACTGTAAATATGCCAGAATTAGCCAGGAAGCTAGTTTTCATCTGTAGTCCCATGCCAGGTAAATTTCATTAAAATTTTAATTAAAACAAGAGTCATGTAGTAAATCATTTATAGTTGCGGTTATTTACTGCCGAAACAGTGGTTTTAAATCAGTCTTGAGAGAGTGAGAGATATTTGTGTGTGTGTGTGGGGGGGTGACGGGTTCCTCAAGCCCATTCCTTTAATTGAGACACGCACCCCCCCCCCCACCCCCCATGTTAAACCAATGTTACATCACCACCACCATTTACATGTGGTGATTTGGATCTGCCACCAATACTACTACTACTGAGGGGACCGTCTTTGATTAATCGGCTCTCTGCATTGTTGACGCTTTTGGTGGCAGCCAGACACACGCGTTCACACTCACACATACACACACACGCTGACACATACATTAACATGATTAATGGGACAATCACAGAGAAAAATCCAGACTCAAAACTGTCACTTGCCAGTTGAGGATAAGATATCGTCTATATAAGATGCCGTTGCGACATCTTAATCATTTATTCATTAATGATCATAACATAACTTGAAGAGTATGTGTGTATATATATATATATATATATATCAGCATGTCCATGTAGCCGTTTAGCATGTCCCTTGGGGCTTATGTCATGTGGAAGCGTTTCCACACCACTCAACGAGCGTAGCGAATGACAGACCGGATGTTTATGATGATCTAAACAACAATTTCTCCCCCCCGTGTCGCAGTCGCACATGTGCGGACCATGTGTGCCGGCCGGGGCGAGAGACACTTGCTGGTAATCGTGATTCAGCAGGACGAGGAGGACGGCAGGAAACAGGAAATGCGTGAGATGTTTGTGAACAGAACAGTGAGCGGGCCGCTTGCGTCTAGACCAAATGTTTGGTCTAGACGTCGTCTTGTTTGTGTCCGGGCTGGAGATTTAATATGCTGCAGGTGCAACATAGTTTTTGTCATTTATATCATTGCCGTATATGGTTAAAGACAAAGTGTAAAGTAGTAAACCCCCTTTTTCAGCTCAAATTCAAACACTGCCCCCCCCCCCCCACCCAGGAGTTCTAGGAAAGAGGGGGGGGAGGAATGTGATATTGCCATGCTTACGACCTACTCCAATTTTTCTGATTACATTTTCACGCGAGTACCATGGTCCTGTTTGACTGTTGCATATGTTGCATATGAGTTATGTACGAAATGCAGAAATGAAATGGGTGTTATACCATTACTCCTGTAAGTGTCCGAGAAGCGTAACCCTCCCTCTCTCTCTCTCTCCGTCAATGTCAACCGCTGCCCACACTGAGCTACATACACACACACACACACACACACACACACACACACACACACACACACACACACACACACACACACACACACACACACACACACACACACACACCTCACGGCCGGTGTCCTTTGTTGTGAAGTAAAAGTGCCTGCGACACGAGGAGGTGGAGGTGGAGGTGGTGGGGGTGGTGGTGGTGGTGGTGGGAGTGTGATTGGGAACAGGTTGTTGCTAAGGCACAGCCGGCAACACAGATCCACTTCAACCGACCTCTCGACCTTGACTGTATATGGCTACATTAATAACACGAGCATTGACAAGGCTGAACTGATGCAAGCAGGCACACTAGCAGAACAGCATTGCTACATCTCTATTATAATGAATCAACTAGCAATACATCTAGCTTTTTAGTCACAATTCTGTTTACTTTTGTTTTATATTGAGATTTAAAGGGGACATATTATGCCACCAGGTGTGAGTGTGATTTAGCCATTGCAACCTTGCCATGTGACTACCCTCTAGTGACATCACAAGTGAGAATGTCCACCTAGATGTATGCTGACGAGATCAGTTTAACTGTCGGTACAGTCCCACTGGGTAGGCTGGTAGACCGATCTAGTAATCCATACATCGAGGATGGACATTCCCACTTGTGATGTCACTAGACAGTAGTCACATGGCAATGGTGAAACGGCTTGCAATGGCTCATCACACTCACACCTAGTGGCATAATATGTCCCCTTTAAAAAAATATTTGGGATTATATTCAGAAACAGTATTGTAGCCACAGTAAATTACGTAATTCTTAAATGGAGATTTTCTGTACGAGTCACCATGAAATTTCACCCTGTTTAGCTAAATGTTTTACGCAAGTGACAATAACTTGTCGATGACTATATATATATCACGTCCCCTCTCATAGAAAGCATGCAACGAGAGAAGGCACGCAGCTAGTTACCAAAAGTTTTGGTCATTTTAGGCACGATCCGGAACAAATCGTAAAGGACAAGCGACATTCCTCTTGTGTTTTGTCCCACGCTGAATACGTCATGTGCTATGGAGTCAAGACATGCTTCATTTCCGACCGCCGTTTCCAGCGTTTGTAAATGGAGCCCATTAATTCCCTTAATGACCTGCATGGCCCGAGGGGCAGCAGCAGCCCTCTGATATGTTACACATTTCCAGATGATTCTCAGTGGTGCTTTCTTTGAAGATTCGATTGATAATGTTTTGGGGGGTTTTTTTCACTCGATACTAGATACTGAATACTTTTTTGAGGAACTGTTCTAGGTCGATTATTGTTTGTGTTATGTTTTTTTTGTCCTTCTTGCCTGATTAAACCCACCCAACAAATAGTACTATATCCCTCACTATAATCTTCTTTTTGTATTATTTATTCAGTAAAAAAAATCTAATAATAAATAAGTAATAATAAAAAAACGCCAACGGTTGTTATCACCGTTGCCATCAGCTACAGCCCCTTTCACCCAGATTTCAGGCCAGCTCGCGCTGCTGGTCACGTGACACGTGTCAGTAGTACGGTGACGTGTGTGTGTGTTCTCTCCCAGGTGGGCGGGACCAAGATGGGCGCGGTGCGCTACATCGGAGAGACGGACTTCGCCAAGGGGGAGTGGTGCGGCGTGGAGCTGGACGAGCCCCTGGGCAAGAACGACGGTGCGGTGGCCGGCACCAGGTAACATTAAGAGGAAGTGTCATATATATTAACTCCATGGGTAAAGTGAAGTGCTATTTCATGCTTGCTGAAATGTTGCATGAGCACCTCGGTGTCGGTGAGTAATTAGTTATTAGAATATAACATACATCATTTGTCATGGATATTTTCCCGGTAGGTCCACCAGTGCAGGGAAAGGGCTGTGCACCTTTGCTTGTTTCTCTTGCCGGTAAAAACTATTTTTGACGTCTCTTTGAATGTTATTACGCATAATGATCTGGAACCGAGGCGGTAGGTGGTATAACTGTCAAGAACCAACCTAAAAAAAACCCACATTTGAGAAGCAAGTGAAGACGTTCGTCTACATTTATGTTTGTGGACGCGAACTGTAGTACGCTCACCTACCCGAGCACAACTTGCGTGTTTACTGCTTTACGGCCATGCACTTGCTAGGCATTGTAAGTACTCTGTACTAGCATATGGTATGTTCTTAGCATGGCTTGTTAATGCACTCAGAATGGCACTTCGGCTCTTATCCCACATTATGCAGGCAAACCTGAGCCAGGGCTATCAAAACTCGTTGCTATGAACCTTGCAGTATATGAATGCCTTGAACGCGCTCTGATTTTATCTTTATGTACCACAATCGAATATACTTGCTGGTCTCTTTCTAAACAAGAAGTTTCTTTTGTAAGTCGCTTTGGGATTACAAAGCGTTCCCAAAATGTTCAAAGTTTAAAGTATTAAATGAAGTACATGATATGTGAAGGATCAGAAAGACGTGATTAAAGCTAGGACACCGGGGTCTAAGACTAAAGCCTTAACAACCTGTAGGCCTAAAATAAATAAAGCGTTAAATTCATTCTATATATATACCCCACACTGCTTCTTTTGCAAACGTGGTTTACAATATGGGACGCACATTATAACGAGACACACTAAAATCAGCCCCGATCCTTGGCACCATGTTAATATTATCGGACTTCCTTCACAGAGTTGGCCAAAGGATCCATTGGATTTATCAACGCTAGAGGTTGTGGCTCAGGAGTTGCTGGTTCAAATTCCCGCTCCGTGTTGAGTAGTGTGCTGAGCAAAGTCACTCATTATCCTCGCTTCATGTCCACTTCCTTCCTTTTTCCCCGGCAAAACATCCAACCTGAACACTCAATAAAACAGCATCATCCCACAGCGCTGTTCTATACGCAACAGGAGTCGGGGAAAAAGTCGGAAAATTAATCACCAAGCAGGCTTTGTGCATGTATTCCTGAGAGGATTCATGATTCCGTCCAGCGGGCTTTCGTGGCTCGGCTAGCTATAGCTAGCGTAGCTTACCAGTCGGCGCGACTGGCCTGCCCCCGCACGGAGGAGGCCGGCAGCTGACGGAGCATGATGAGGAGCTGCTGCGGCTGTGGGCCGAGCGAGGAAACACACCCATCGCCATGGCGCTGCTCTTCTCTGGCCTTGGGCCGTGCTAGTGATGCGGAACGATCGAATCACCTTGTGCCCGGGGCGAACAGCCAACTTGGAAAGGCACTGAAGTATCGTGAGTGGGTGAAAAGACCTAGTTCTACTAGAGTAAACGTAGTATAACACCCTGTAGAAATACTCAATACAAGAAGGTCCTGTCATGAAAATATACTTTAGGTCAAAGTACAAAATACTGGCATCGAAAATAACTTAAGTATCAAAAGTTAAAACTAATTCCTATATGCAGAATTCCCATTTCGAATAATAATATTGCATTTTGGGAGAATGAATTCATTGACGCAATTAATGTGTTATATGCAAAGTCTGGGTAAATGTGAAGCAATAAAAAAAGCCTGGTTGATATTAATCAATAATAGTCATTGATATGATTAGATTAGATATTGTAGTTGTTATTTTAATCTCGCAAAGTAACATCATAACTAGAAACTGGTCAACTAATTTGGTAGTGGGAGTAAATACGGGACTAAAATGTGTACTAAGTACAGGTACTTTGAGTAAATGTACTTCACTACTGACTAATTACACACTGATCTGAGAGAGAAGAAATTACGGCCTCTCGAGTTGTCCTTCGAACAATTGAAAGAAACATATTCTACACACAGCGGCTGTGAGCGTGATAGCCACTCAAGCGTTTCAAACCGGTTGGAATGGCCCCCACTTGATGTCACAAGTGGGAGTGTTCCACCTAGAACTAGGCTGGGATAGATCCGCCTACCAGCCTACCCAGTGGACTGATGTAGGCTGATTATCCTACATCTGGGTGGCGACACGAGCACTTGTGATGTCAAAAACGGGAGATTGAAACCGCTGGAATGGCTAATAATACGCTTCACACCGGGTGGTATAATATGTATCCATGAAAGGAGATGGTATTTTAATGGTTGAAGTTTAGTCGTTAAACGCCATCATGATGGTGGCCTTCTATCTGCCATGGCCAGTGTAGATACTTGCGGTATTCTGGGATGAGCTGACGTCTCTTCTCGAGGTAAGTCGTAGCTTATATAGTGAAGATATTGATGTTTGCTGTAGTCAGTAGTCCCTGCTGCTAGTCAAGTGTCCCAGGTCTGTTACAGCAGCGGTTTTAACTACGACGGAAACTACAGTCTTGTCTTCCAGTGATTTAGTGTCCAACATTACGGACCCGGCTGTCAGCAGTTAAGGCTCTGTCTGCGGATTCTAAATCCCGAGAGGAGGATTTTTTTATTATGTTGAAGTGGATTAA
>PIJE02005588.1:7500-10000 GCA_002895965.2 Coryphaenoides rupestris
GACTCATTAGACTAATTCCTATTTATTTATGTCGGGGTTGTCTCCTGGTTTGCATCGGTGCCCCGGCGGTGGATTAGCACTTTAAAGCTTTAACCACCGTGGGGAGTGGAGGAGGGGGGGTCGCGGCGGCGGGTGTGTGGCCGAAGTTTTAGCCACCGAAAACATTACAATCAGTGTATAATAGTAAGTTTACTGTCTCGCCGGGTATCGCCGGTGTCTCTCTCTTCCCTAACTGAGTGATATGTCTCCAAAAATCGCTGTCGGACGCTTTGGAATTAAAGCGTCCGCTAAAATGAACCCGTGGCGATGGCAACGCGCTCATCCGATATTGTCATCCACGTCGTATTAACGTGAGGACAGAGAGACCTCTGCCTCATCACGCGACGAGACGACGAGACAACTCTCCTCTCCTACGGGGGTGACACTGTCTCGATGCTGATGGATGGAAAGGAGCGTTTAAGTGGCGCCAGGAGTCCCAATATTTGATAAAATATCGCTAATTAAATCTGTGTTCTCCCCCTCTCTCTCTCTCTCTCTCTCTCTCTCTCTCTCTCTCTCTCTCTCCCGCCGCTGTCGCGAGTATAAATTATCTGTATTATTTTTTTTCTCCCCCCTTTCCACGACGCAGCCATCTCCCACAGGGGGAAGATAAATTGCATTAATTAAGTTGAGCTTCAAATGCACCGTTCCCGTCCCACCGCCCCCCACGGCCCCCCACCCCCCCCCACTCTGTGTGCGTTTTAGTTTTTATATTTGATGCCGTTCCGCCGCGTCGTTCGCCAAGCCGCCGCTAATTGAACGGTTTGTTAGCCGAGGTAACAAACCGAGGCTGCAGCGACTTCCAATAAACTCCCTCTTCATCTGCATCTGTTGTATCCTCTTCTTCATACCGCTCACCACCGCCGCCATGCAGATGTTGCTGTGTGTGTGTGTTGTGTATGTGTGTGTGTGTTTGTATCTGTGTGTGTGTGTGTGTGTGTGTGTGTGTGTGTGTGAGAGAGAGAGAGAGACGCGTGAGTGATGAAGGTACACCAGAGAGGCCGACGTTTCTCCGCTAGAAGGTTTTCTAATCGTCCTCCGTGGAGCGGAGAGCCTGGAGGGTGCCTCAGATCTCCCTCCTGCAGAGGAACCGCACAGCACGGCCCACACAATTACATCACACATACACAACACATACAGTATATACAAATATATATATATATATATATATATACACATCAAAAAACAACCGCATACGCAGCTTCCACTGCAGTGGGATCAGTGGATGAAGCAGCACAGTGTATACGCCATACTGGTCGAGGACAGGATGGCGTCAAACGGAACAAAACATAAAATAGTCACGCGTGTAATCATCATCATCATCGTCATCACCAACACAACACTGTCCTGCATCCTCAGGCTCGGTAGCCAATGAGAGAGTCGCTCATTGGCTTCTTCATTCTAGCAACAGCGAAGGCCGCCGATGAAAGAAACCAGACTGGGGTTTTTTTTGGGGTTTTTTTTGAAGGCGGGGAGCAGGAACCAGAAGGGTAGCCGTCCCTCGGTGACTCGCCGAGGGTAATTTAGAGGGATCTGGATATCCGGAGACTCCAGGAACGGCACGGCGGGAGAGAGGGGGAGGGGCGGGGAGGAAGAGGGGGAGGAAGAGGGGAGGGTTGGGGGGGTAGCGGTGTAAAAATGATAAATGAAACGAGGATCTCATTGTAGCATCTCAGCAGGGGGGCGGGGGGGGGGAGGGGGGGGTCGGGGGGATAATGCATGCATCCTTAGCAAACCAACCCCAGCGCCGCGGAGGAAGGCGCCACGGACTCACGGACTCACGGTCTCCCCCACCACCACCACCACCACCACCACCACCACCACCAACCACCAACCAACCACCTACTGTATTGTTTCCAGATCCCCCCGTCGTCAGCAGAAGATCGGCCCGGGTTCTTGTCTGCTACAGGCATTACATTTTACTGCAGCAGCAGCAGCAGCAGCAGCAGCAGCAGCGCCCTCCCCAGCGCCGCCCCGCTCTCCCCCCCTCCCTCCCTCCCTCCCTCCCTCCCTCTCTCCCTCCCTCCCTCTCTCCCTCCCGCCGACAACAACACAAAGGGGAGCATTGTTGGACCGCTGGGCCCGTAATTGCTGGATGTGATTAAGACGCAGAGCCCAAAACAAACACGGCGGGCTTGGGAAACACTCGGCCATTATTTAATGCCGTAATTGAAGCATCCTGTTGTGTTAATGCGGGATGGATGGATGGATGGATGGATGGATGGATGGATGGATGGATGGATGGATGGAAAGGGAGATTAGATAGAGAGACAGGACGGATAAATGGTTCAACGGACGGATGGATGGATAGATGGATGGAGATGGAGGGATGGGTGGACGGATAGATTGATTGATAGATGGATAGATAAATAAATAGACGGTGATATGATAGACACTGAATAGATATATCGATCAATAGATAGATATACAGATAAATAGATAGATATACTAAATAGATAGG
>PIJE02005590.1:0-18218 GCA_002895965.2 Coryphaenoides rupestris
AAAACAGGAGATGTTTCTCAGTGTTCACGTCAAGGGGAGTGGATTTAGGGGCAGCCGGTGAACGAACGATAAAAAGAACGTCTCTCACCAAGACGTACGACTCGGTTCCCTTCGTTCGCAACCAAAGAGCCGTTCAAAGAATCGGATCGTTCAGCGCGAACGACACATCCCTACGTCACAGAGCTGCTGGTGGGGCTGCGGTGCGCATGCGCAGGGTCCCCAGCAGCCTGCAGAGCGGCGGCGGTGCGCATGCGCAGGGTCCGGCGGCGGCGAAGCGGTGTTGTTGTTCTCTTCTTCCTCTTCCTCTCTTCCTCTCTTCTTCTTCTCTCGGATTGCGGCGACGAGCGTCCGTCCAGGCAGCGACATGGCGGGAATCAAAGGTAGGCTGTACACCCCGTCGTTGATATTAGTGTTAGCTTAGACCTGCAACACACCAGGGGCCCTCAGACCATACTGCAACACACCAGGGGGCCCTCAGACCATCAACACACCAGGGGGCTCTCGGACCATCAACACACCAGGAGGCTCTCGGACCATCAACACACCAGGGGGCCCTCAGACCATCAACACAGCAACACACCAGGGGCCCTCAGACCTGCAACACACTAGGGGGCCCTCAGACCATCAACACACCAGGGGGCCCTCAGACCATCGACACAGCAACACACCAGGGGCACTCAGACCAGCAACACACTAGGGGGCCCTCAGACCAGCAACACACCAGGGGGCTGCAGACGAGCAACACACCAGCACCTTGAGTCAGGTTCCTGCTTGACTTCCTGGAAAGTGAAACCTACTGCCTACAAAAGAAGCTACAGCCTCCACCTCCAGACCGGAAACATGACACTGGCCACACTGGTCATCATCTCACTGGTCCTCCATCACCACCACCATCATCATCATCATCGTCACCACCACCATCATCACCACCATCATCATCATCCTCATGGGTCATGGTATAGCGACCGTAAAGCACGTCACATGTCTGAGGAGCCGGAGCCACGGGCCGAGCCGATAATCTGATCCACGCTACCGCTGCCTGAGAAATCAGCTGCTTCATCACATGGTCTCTCCTCCTCCTCCTCCTCTTCATCCTCCTCTCTCTGGCGGTCCGGTCACACACACACACACACACACACCACGCCATGAGCCCGTCACCCTACCCCCCACCCCGCCTAACCCCGCCTCCCCCCTCTCTCTGGTGATCACATGATCTCCGTTGCCTTGTTCACCCTCCAGGCCTCCACCCACCCTGAACTCACAGAGAACCTGACCCTCTCTCTCTCTCTCTCTCTCTCTCTCTCTCTCTCTCTCTCTCCTGTCCTTTCCCTATCTCTTGTGCTCTCTCTCTATCTCTCTATCTCTCTCCTGTCTCTTTATTGGACACACACACACACACACACACACACACACACACACATCACACACACACACACACACACACACACACCCCATCTCTTCCTCTGGTTGGTGACTTCCTGTTCTGTGAGCATATTATGCCACCAGGTGTGAGTGTGATTAGCCATTGCAAGCCGTTTCACAATTGCCATGTGACTACCGTCTAGTGACATCACAAGTGGGAATGTCCACCTAGATGTATGCTGACTAGATCAGTTTACCTGTCGGTACAGTCCACTGGGTAGGCTGGTAGACTGATCTAGTAATCATACATCTAGGTGGACATTCCCACTTGTGATGTCACTAGACGGTAGTCACATGGTAATTGTGGCTAATCACACTCACACCTGGTGGCATAAAAGGGGACCTTTAAAAGTGGAATGGATTAAAATTGGAACCAAGCGTCGAAAGCTTGTGAACCGAAAGCGTTTGACTGTCGCCGGGTTCAGTGCTTTGCAATATTTTTTTGTAGTCCTTAAACCCTGAAACCTGACCCTGCTACTCTACCACCACACTCTCTCTCTCTCTCTCTCTCTCTCTCTCTCTCTCTCTCTCTCTCTCTCTGTCTCTCTGTCTCTCTCTCTCTCTCTCGCTCTCTCTCTGCCTCTCTTCCTCCTCTTCTTCTACATCCTGTCCCCCGTCCCCTACTGCATCTCCCGGAGGGTGGTGGACGACACAGACTCGGCTAGTAATGCCTGTAAAGAGCTGGCCATATTCCTGACCACGGGCATCGTCATCTCGGCGTTCGGCCTTCCCATCGTCTTCGCCAGAGCCACGGTCGTAAGTGACCGTTCATTCGTGAATAACCGGGAGTAGTAGTTGGTTAACCACACTAGACGTAAAAACACAAACAATTGGGAATTGAGAGAATTTACTGTAAATCACTTTGGGTAAAAGCGGCTGCCAGAACTTATTAATTATTGTTGTTATTAATTGTTATTACGTTTTTGTATTCATAACGGCTAGAATACAGTCAGTAATAAGATGAGATAGAACTTTTATTAATTAAGGAAATTCTTGTGCCAGGTTGCATAGCAATACAGTACAATAACACAATAGTGAAATCAACAGAATAATACAAATAAACTAACAGATTTACAAATGTACAGTCAAAATCTAAAAATATATAGGCAAGATCAGGTATTCAGACGGTGAAAATTTTGAAGTGTAATACAGCTGTGGTAATAATAATGGTTAGGGGACGTATTCCACCTGATGGAAAGAATATTAAGAATATTGCACATAATGTTGAAAGGTAATGTATTACCTTTCAATACCTTTCAATTATTGTTGTTATTAATTATTATTAACTATTTAGTTTTTGTATTCGTAATGGCGAGAATACAGCCAGTAATCCCAACTCCCAAAGAATATGAAGGCACAGTGTGAGTTAAACCACTCAGTAAAAGTAAGTTAATGATTATATAACTTGGCATGAACATGAGCTAACGTGACGTGACGCGGTGCCGTGTGCAGATCGCCTGGGGAGCGTGTGCGCTGGTGCTGACGGGGAACCTCGTCATCTTCTCCACCATCCTGGGCTTCTTCGTGGTGTTCGGCACCAACGATGACTTCAGCTGGCAGCAGTGGTAGAGGAAGAGGAGGAGGGGCTAGGGGAGGGGCTAGGGGAGACGGGGTTCTGAAGGCTTTCCTTTTTATTATTTTTATTATTTTTTTCAGTAGCGTTCCGATGGTTATTGCTGTTGTTCCGATGGGTTGTTTTTTTATTTCAATTGTTGTTATTTATACCACGGACCGGCCACCCATCCATGCTCACGTGAAGCCAGCGCCGTACGTTCCCTTGGAGAGGTCTAACAGACACTCGCGGTGGTCTGGATGGAAGTCTATGCTAGTTTAGTACTGCACATGGGGGGGGGGGGGGGGTTGTAGAAATCTGTATTCAAAAATATTGAATGTCAAACGGCAAGAGTGGGCTGGAACGAACCTTTTAGAGCTGCCTGGTGTTTTGAATCGAGGAACAAGTTCTCTTAACCCGCTGGAGCCAACTAGATTACGTTTTAAAATTAGGAAGCACTTCACACATGCCTCTTGAAGCAACTTTCTCACCAACCTTTATGGTTTAGTAGTCCGATCCGGTAAAACCAACCAATGAACCTGTTCTGAATACTGAATAGAAGTTGTGCCAGGAGATCCACCATTACTCCAGATTCATAGTAATTTATATACGGTTTGTATATATACTGTATATACATGTGTATATACTGTATATACACACCTGGTTTTGACGTGGAAGGTGTGTGGCCGTGGCCAACGGGAGTCTCAGTCAGCCAAGAAGATTAGCTTACGTAAAGCCAACAGTCACGTGATAAACTTGACCATACCATTGCTACTTATAGCTAAAACTCCACGCTCCAACACTTTTACCCGCTGAATGTGACGGAGGCGTTGTGGATAATTTAATGTATCTACAGTACTATCTATAATGTGTTCTCCTGTGTTCTCCTGTAGTTATTTGGGGACTAGTTTGTAGTTTGTATTTTTCCTGGTACATTAGTTACAGCAGATTGAAGAGAGTTCGGCACCCTAACCGGCACCCTAACCCGGGTCCTGTGAGGCAGTATGCAGCGACGGAGTGAGTGAGTGAGAGTGAGTGAGTGAGTGAGTGAGAGTGAGTGAGAGTGAGTGAGTGAGTGAGAGTGAGTGAGTGAGTGAGAGAGAGTGAGTGAGTGAGTGAGTGAGTGAGTGAGTGAGTGTGAGTGAGTGAGTGAGTGAGAGAGTGAGTGAGTGAGTGAGTGAGTGAGTGAGTGAGTGAGTGAGAGTGAGTGAGTGAGTGAGTGAGTGAGTGAGTGAGAGAGTGAGTGAGTGAGTGAGAGTGAGTGAGTGAGTGAGTGAGAGTGAGTGAGGTGTGTGTGTGTGTGTGTGTGGGTGTGTGTGTGTGTGTGTGTGTGAGTGAGTGAGTGAGTGAGTGAGTGAGTGTGTGTGTGTGTGTGTGTGTGTGTGTGTGTGTGTGTGTGTAAAAACGGAGTTGTGTTTCGTCGGTTTACATGCTGCTCTCTGGAAGATGCCAACGTGAGTGATTGCTGATGAACCACCGGAGCTATGCTATGCTATGCTATGCTAACTCCTCTCTGGTCCGGCTCGGGTCTGCGTTTAGCTCACGGGTACCTCTGTCTTCACGAAAGTTACCTTTATCTAATGATGGCATTGTTACAAACTACTGATGTGTTTTACACGTAGCGGTGTATTTATTGACTTATTATCTATCTGTTAAATATCCCCTTGTGTCCAACATCACTGTAAGTTTGACACTGTAATATCTTCCTCGGAAGGTTCCCAGCTGGGCGGGGCGAGTCACTAGGGGCGCTCAAGGGATGTACCGACGTCTGGGGGGCGGGGCGGTCTCAGAGGCGGGGCGGGGCGTCTGTGGGGCAGGGCGGGCCGGTCTGTGCTTTATTTATGTTACTTCACAGATCTGGATGGTATTTTTTAATTTATTCATTCTGTTGACCGTGTTTTGTGTAGATATCAGACGCCATTTTGTATCTACAGACTTTTGTGTTTGGGAGGCTTGTGTCTGCGTTCTTTTTTTAAATAAATGCCATTTTTGAACACCCTCTCCTTCTATTATTACAAATATGTCATGTCTCTCTGTAGTTCTCTGTGGTAAGATTAATTTAAAGACTGCATAACAATATAATGCGTGCATTCAATTGGTGGTTGCTGGTACAATCTGTTCGACTTTCATTCCGATGAAGGATAAATATTTCCATGTTTGGGACATTTTTATCCCCAGGGAATACAAAAGCTAAATTATTAAAACGATAAAAGGGGGAAATAATTTATATTATGCAGATGATTGACATCTGCTTATAAGTTTATGACATCTGCTTTAAACAAACTGTCTCCACTGAAGGCTAGGAGTCATGAATATGAATGAAGATCCCCACAGATAGTTAGGGTTTGGCGCCCCCAGCTGCGCAGGAACAAGTGAGCTGTGCAAGACCAGGAATGGAGCCGTCCCTGTAGGATTGGCAATTGCCCTGTACTCCACTCCCAGTATAGGGATGGGACGTGTTTTCTAAGAACCGCATGGAACAGGTCACGTCTTGTTGAAAGGCACTGATGCACGCTGATCTGTTTGGCTGAAACTTTCCATGAGAAAAGAATTACAGATAAAAACCAAGATATGCCGGGAGATTGAGCATATACACAACGTCATAATCCACTGTATACATTATTTTATTTCAGTTGCATGCGTCTATTTCAGAGTTAGGCTCTGAGAGAGTATGATGTCATCAGACGATGTGCTTTTTGTGCTACCTCAACTCATCTTTGGCCCTACTCCTTAAAGTCTTCCCAAGACTTTCTTCGTAGACATCCCACAGTCTTTGTATCCATGCATACAAAGGTCGACAATATGTCATTAGACACCACTGGAGGTATTTTGGTGCCAATAAAGCTGCTATGGAGTTGGTTTATGATTTTACCCCCCCCCCCCGGGGCACCGGTCTGGAAGGTTCCACCGAGCTCCGTCCTGATCCAACATGTCTGACCAGATCCAGCAGGTATTTGCATATATCAGCTCACATGCAATAAAGACAGATCATAACATATCATTAGTTATGTTACATCACATCCAAATGAAGCACCTTTTGTATTTGTTAACAGGGAACACTATGTTCACCTTCAGGATAGCCTGAATGTGAACTGTGAGGTGAGACCACCTCACACACACACACACACACACACACACACACACCCCGACACCGAACATACACACCCACCGCCTTGCCTCGGAGTGCACCGAACAGACGCTTGGATTGACGCTGCAACATGCCCTGTGTAGGTGTGGTCTCCCCTCCAGCACCTCTTCTGCACCGACTAAACGCAGCCGTCCCTCACACGGATGGGTTCCTGCAGCTGCAGAAACTCCGCAACCACTGAGGAGTCTGGAATACACCTGCCGCTGCCTTGTAACTTGAACCTTTTAACCAAACGTTCAGTATGTAGGACGGCACCCAGCCAGGCCAAACCAAAACGCTCTGGATGTAGGACTGTACCCAGCCAGGCCAAACCAAACGCTCTGGATGTAGGACTCTACCCAGCCAGGCCAAACTCTCTGGATGTAGGACTGTACCCCAGGTCAAACCAAACCAAACACTCTGGATGTAGGACTGTACCCAGGCCAAACCAAACCAAACACTCTGGATGTAGGAGCTGTAGCCCAGCCAAACCAAACCAAACCTCTGGATGTAGGACTGTACCCAGACCAAAACCAAAGCCAAACACTCTGGATGTAGGACTGTACCCAGGTCAAACCAAACGCAAAACACATCTGGATGTAGGACTGTACCCAGCCAAACCAAACCAAACCTCTCTGTGATGTAGGACTGTACCCAGGCCCAAACCGAAACCAAACACTCTGGATGTAGGACTGTACCCAGGCCAAACCAAAACCAAACAGCTGCTGGATGTAGGACTGCTACCCAGGCCAAACCAAAACCCAAACTCCTCTGGATGTAGGACTGTACCCAGACCAAACCAAACCAAACACTCTGGTCTTGGTCCTGAGGATTTCGGGTCTGGTTGGAGCGCTCCACCAGATACGTCAACTGGGACTGCCGGCGTTGAGGAGGATGAGGAGGTTTTTCGAGCACGAGACGAAGACTCAAGTCAAATCAGTAACCTGAACGGCAAGTGCCACCGGCTGGCACAGGAGCGAGGTGAGGGCTCTCCCCCCAGCACACGCATTGTATTTACAGATAGACAAATCTCAAAGCATAACATTTGCCTGGCAATGTATTGAATTGTTCATTTAAGATGACTTTTCTGGCTGTTTAGACTTCCACACATCAGTAACTATGGTAATCTAGGTCATCTAATACTTCCATGTCAGCTTGTATCTTCAGCCTGCAGCCTAGCCTAGTCTAGCCATGTTGTTGTTGTCCCACAGCCCAGCTGGCAGAGGAGACCTTGGTGTCCAGGAGCAGGAGAGAAGGCTGCAGAAGGATCTGGAGGCCATGGCTTGCTCATCTCCTGCAGAAGGAGAAGGTGATCGTGGGGCTGAGGAGCAAACAGCTCCACCTGCTGGAGAAACTCCAGCGGCAGCAGGTACCGCGACTAGCATACTAAATTGTGTGGAGGTGTCCCTGAACAAGACACCACCTAACCCTACCTGCTCCTCCTAGCTAAGTGTGGAGGTGTCCCTGAGCAAGACACCCACCTAACCCTACCTGCTCCTCCTAGCTAAGTGTGGAGGTGTCCCTGAGCAAGACACCACCTAACCCTACCTGCTCCTCCTAGTTAAGTGTGGAGGTGTCCCTGAGCAAGACACCACCTAACCCTACCTGCTCCTCCTAGCTAAGTGTGGAGGTGTCCCTGAACAAGAACCACCTAACCCTACTTGCTCCTCCTAGATAAGTGTGGAGGTGTCCCTGAACCAAGACACCACCTAACCCTACCTGCCCTCCTAGTTAAGTGTGGAGGTGTCCCTGAACAAGAACCCCTAACCCTACCTGCTCCTCCTAGATAAGCTGTGGAGGTGTCCCTGAACAAGACACCACCTAACCCTACCTGCTCCTCCTAGATAAGTGTGGAGGTGTCCTTGAACAAGACACCACCTAACCCTACCTGCTCCTGACCCCTTTGTGCATGAATGCGTGTATGAATGGTGAATGTGAGGCGATGTAAAAGCAGTTTGGATAAAGGTGATATTTAAACCCAATCCATTTACTCTCTACTGTACAATATTGTAACTCTTACTCTACTCTAACTCTACCGCTAATCTAACTTTCACGACCAGTACTCTGTACTCTAGTAGCCTAACCCTAACCCTGACCTTAACCCTAACCCTAACCCTAGCCCTGGCGTTAACCTAGTTCGTTCTGAGCCTTCAATCCGGTCCTGATGCACTTGAGTGTCCGGTGTGGCGATCAAAGGGTTTCCTAGCAACGTCATTCTACCCTCAACCAACTCCCGTTTGAAGTACCTGGAACACGTTCTGCGTTTTATGTCATCAGAGTTTAAACTTCAAGCCCTCCTCACCTTCTCCACCGCTACCGCACCGGGCCTGAGCGCTGCCAGCTGGGCCAAGCGTACAGTAATTACAGTAATTACACACCAATTATGTGCCCATGTTGACATCCACACATTTTATTACCATCAAATTTGGGATTATTGATCTTTTGGTCATATTTAAAACATTTTGTTCTGAAAACATGTGGCGAAAAAGATTTTCTGCAATATCCTCCAAGTTTCCCCTTTGTTTCCCTTCTTCCCAACTTTCCAGTGGATTTTCGCTGAGCGAGGCGCAGTTTTACTGCCAGGGTTTGGAGCTCCTTGTCGATGCAATTGGACGCATTCTCACCTGGGATGTGCCAAGCACAGCCAGCTGCCCCCTCCAGCCTTCCAGGAGACGCTGGGTAAAGCGGGGTGTCTGGACTCGTGACGGAGCCCTCTAATCGTGAAGGAGGCTGGATGATGGTTTGGACCTCTCACGGTTCATGGTTCATCTAACGGCCTTTGATTAAAAAGGCCCTCTGTCCAATTCCCTCTGGGCGGGGAAGGTCACCCTGGAGTCACGCACGCAGGGTTTCCAGTTTTGAGATATTGATCGGAATGAACTTGGAGAGGAACTCATTCGAGAGCCGCAAGATGGAGGTTTCGTAATAAGATTTTAACAAACGTATTTCTACAGTGGCCAATCTACTGCATGGGTTTGATTTGCTCATGGGAACAATCGCTGTTTGTGTTCAGATCTCATGAAACCTTAGTGTGCGCTTCGGATGCCATCATTTTTTTTATCAGGCTTAAATATGAGCAGCTGCAGCAGAACTACCGGTGATATCGCTGTAGAAGAGTATTGCAATCGTGCACACCAAGGGGGCATCGTCTCTGATGTCAACAAGTCCAATTTTCTCTTTAAAAAGAGTAGAATGTAGTCTGGGTTTCACATCCGTGATATTTTGTAATCCCTTCCAATCGCTGGTCAGTGACTAGAATTTTTGCCCCCGGGAACATGATTGGTTGAAAGATTGCCACATTTGGGTGATAATCTAAAGTCTGACGTGTGAGCCTATAGGCTGAAGGCTCGACCTCTTTTATCGATTGTGATTATTTGTGTCCTAAATGTGATAGCGTGCTACTTCCAACCTGCGAACGCGCTAACCATGCAATGCCCACGCGCCCTTGTAGCCCCCAGGGTCCAGTCCCACCTGTTGTCACTCCCTCTCTTCTTGAACCCACTGACCCGTCTCCCGACCCTCTCCTGTCCGTCAAAGGTTCCGTACGGTGACCATTTTTTAATGGAGACACCGGGACGCAAGGGAACCACGGGGCAAACAGCTCAGCTTCCACTCTAAACACCGCGCAGCTGCACAGAGCTAACTGGGAAACTCTGCTAATATTGTCGCATTCTTCCTAAATTTGAATCCAAACAAACTGACTGACCTTCGCACGGACGCGTGTATTTTGAATTTGTTTATTGTGCGGTTACTGTTCGGTTGCTACGGTTACTCTTTTAGCTACTAGGGTTACTTATTGTGTCTGGCCTCTGTTCTCCTCGTCTCCCTCGGAGGGTTTTGGTGAATTCCTGAAGCATCATGTGGGCCTGAGGGCGAGGTGGGCCTCAGCGCGGAGGTGGGCCCTACCGAGGAGGAGAACTCCAGAGACATGGAGCGGCTGGCTGTGGAGTTGGACACGCTCCGCTCTGAGCTACTGGCCCTGCAGAGCTCTGACGCGCAGCTGGTGGGCCTGGTGGAGGAGCTCTATGCGAGACCCAGCACAGAGCAGCGCTGGCGGAGGGCCTCCAGGCGGAGCTGCACCAGGTAGGCCCAATACATGGAAGTCGACCTTTTTTTTTGTCGTTTCAAAAAGAAAAGGCCACACGTTGGAAGTGTAACCGGTAGACTGTTTACTGCTCTGGTGTCGCAGACGGTAGCAGCAGCCAACAGCAAGCACCAGCTACACCCTAACCCTGCTGCTGCTGCTGATGGGTGGGTGGGTGGGTGTGTGCGTGTGTGTGTGTGTGTGTGTGTGTGTGTGTGTGTGTGTGTGTGCGTGTGCGCGTACGTGTCTGTGCTCTGTCACCCCACACTGTTGTCCTAAAGCGCATTAAATCAGTTACGGTTCCAAATTCTAACATTTTTTGCTCCTACGTCGTCGGGCCCGCTTGGCTTTGCCAAAGAAAAACAAAATTTTTAAAATCTATTTTCTTTTCTTTAGCCTTTCAGATAAGGACACGTGATACCACGCAGACAAACAGAAAACTAATGAAACGCTGTCGTAGCTTTGATTAATATCTCAACATGTGGCGCTCGCCGGCCAAGCTAAGCCGTGTGTCTCCTGCGTCGCATCGAGACGGAAGGAAAACATCTCGGGTCGAGGGGATACCAAGTCAGCAGAATATACACACAACCCAACCCTCCTCTTAGAATGACCCCGACCCCCGACCCCTGACCCCTGACCTCCCGCCTCCATCCCCCGCCCCCCCCCTCCCCCGCCCCATCGGGCTCCACCTCCCGGGTGCTTTAGGAGAGTTGCCGTGATGCAGGAGATTGTATTGACGTTGGGAAATATTGACACAAGGTCAGCAATGAGCTTTGACACGTATAGTCACCGATCAGACACTTTTATCCAGTTTTTTCCCTGCAGCATTTAGGAGGAGTTCTTGATGTCTTTAACCTGGGCTCCAAAGAAATGTCTACCAGGCAGGTGGATGGTTACATGACAATACACAATACACACAGAGTTCATCTCGTTGAAGTCCAGTCCAACACACTACTTGAAACCTAGCAATTATGAAACTCGTTCTATTAGCCTCACAACTATGAATGCTCGACCTTCTCCATTCTTATCTTTATGTACCACAGTGATATATTACTGTCTCCTTCAACAAATGTACTCTTTGTCAGTCGCTTTGGATGAAAGCGTCTGCCAAATGCCCCAAAACGTAATGCACCATGTTCCCATACCGATAGAAGCCAGCATGTCTACAGAGTTTATGGTGAGCTTTTAAGGCCGCATGTGTCCTACAATATTAACCGTACCGTCCCAGTAAAGCCGTCCACACAAGACGGTCCAACTCTAGTTATCCATACTTCCTGTCTGCACACAGAAGAACCCTGGAGGGATCGTTCTATCCGCTGTCCGTGTATCGGGAAGGATATTTGTTGTTGTGGTTGCTATGGTGGTTGTTGTTGTGGTGGTTGAGGGTGTCTTGGACCAAACTGTGCCCCACAGTAAATCCACGGAGGTCGAGGACCTGCGGCTGCACCAGCAGAAACAGCGGGTCGAGCTGGAGCAGATCCACAGCGCCCACCAGAGGAAGGTGAGGGAACTGCAACAGACTCATTAAAATAACACCCAAGACACGACTCAAAGCCCTTAACACAGTGGGTCCCCTACTGGTGTCTGACTACCAGTAGCATGTAGCGTGTAGCATGTAGCACTCACCACACACACTGGCTGGGAATTTGCTGCTCAGAATTACAATACAAAGAAAGTAGTTGTATTTCAAAACCCCTTTTCAATCGCCATTCTTTTCCCAAACATACTTCTGCTGTCTGTCGAACGTTTTCAAAAGGCTCAAACCTCACTTACGTTAAAACGTGGCTGGTAGCCATCTTGGTTGACATTAGTCACAGTGGAGCCGATCCAAAATGGCTGCCTGCCGGCTGCAAGCGCAGCAATGCATTATGGGCCCAGCGTCTCGCTCGGAGTCGTTCTAATTACTTGATCAGTCAATGAAACGTAAAATCCCCCCGCAAAACGAAAGCGGATCGCGTCCCCCGTGTCGCCAACAATGGAGGCCTGGCCTCGAGTGCCGAGCTGTGGTTCAGCAGAACTCCATTAGTCTGAGGAGACACGACCACAGCTGCCCCCCCCCCCCCCCACGCCTGGCTGGAAGCAGCAGAGCCACGCTGTTCTCGGCCCCCGTCGCAGGAACCCAGCGCCATGTCCACGGCAAACCTCCCGCTAAGACGTCTCCGTTAGAGACGTAACGTAACAGGAACAAACGAGGAGAGCCGGACGTCTCCGCAGACGCAGGACTCAAAACATCTTCTCTTCTTCCTCATCTTTATTCTTAGATTTGGACGTGGAGTGCATGCAAACACAGTTACAATACAATACAACTTACTCAAATCTGTCTCCTTGGTGTGTGTGTGTGTGTGTGTGTGTGTCTCTGTGTGTGTGTGTGTGTGTGTGTGTGCGCGCTAGGTGTGTGAGCTGCAGCAGGAGACCAGCAACGGCGTGCTGAAGCTGCAGCAGACGGCAGACCAGTTTGAGAGACTCTGCAGGCAGCAGCGCCACTGGATGCTCTGCGTCAAGAGGTTAGCTAGCAGATAGCAGCTAGCTCATCTACCGTAGCACATGTGACATCACCATAGTGGGCGTGGTGACCTCCCTCTCCCTCCCTGGGCCTCTTCTGATTGGTCACCCCGCTGTGGCTGGCAGGTATAAGGACCGCCTGACGGAGGAGAGGAAGGCCCTGGCGCAGCAGGTCAGCGACCTGGAGACGACCGTCCTGCTGCGACCCGGGGGGCGTTCCCACGGCAACAAACAGAACCGCCGCCCCCTGCAGGACAGGGGCAGCAACTGCAGGCATCGGTAAATCAATCATTCGCTTGTGTTGCTATGAATGTGCTAAATATATTGACTTTGATTCCCTTTCTTAATGTGTGTGTGTGTGTGTGTGTGTGTGTGTGTGTGTGTGTGTGTGTGTGTGTGTGTGTGTGTGTGTGTGTGTGTGTGTGTGTGTGTGTGTGTGTGTGTGTGTGTGTGTGTGTAGTATCCAGGCTGTGTGTGGTGCAGAGGTCAGCGCTGACCAGCAGGGGGAGCTGTGGTCAGTCCTGTGTGAGGACACGGTCTTCACTCAGGTAGGTAGAGCTTTCATGCATCGTCCTGTCTGTCTCTCCGTGCAGCGTCCTGTCTGTCTCTCCGTGCAGCATCCTGTCTGTCTCTCCGTGCAGCATCCTGTCTGTCTCTCCGTGCAGCGTCCTCTCTGTCTCTCCGTGCAGCGTCCTGTCTGTCTCTCCGTGCAGCGTCCTGTCTGTCTCTCCGTGCAGCGTCCTGTCTGTCTCTCCGTGCAGCGTCCTGTCTGTCTCTCCGTGCAGCATCCTGTCTGTCTCTCCGTGCAGCGTCCTGTCTGTCTCTCCGTGCAGCGTCCTGTCTGTCTCTCCGTGCAGCGTCCTGTCTGTCTCTCCGCGCAGCAACCTGTCTGTCTCTCCGTGCAGCATCCTGTCTGTCTCTCTGTGCAGCAACCTGTCTGTCTCTCCGTGCAAATGTCTGTCTGCATTTGTCTGTCAACGCTGCAGCCTGTGAAATGGAATACAAAAAATCATGCCAAACTGTGAGTTCAAGTCACGTCACCCATATATTGTTTCACAAATATATAATGCGTATAATCTTCACGAGAAGGCTCCACAAACTCCTATAAAACGTGTTGTTTTGTAGCATTTTTCGACCCTAAGCTCTGGGATTCGGCATCGCTGGACTGTGGAGCGGAGTGCAGCGGGCGTGACATGGGAGAGATTCATTCGCACGGATAATATTTATTCGAGGACAGCTGCAGTAACCCAAACAGTGTGTCTCCAGATTTCAGAGCGCTGATACATCTTGGGCACTGGCATCCCCTCAAAGCTCTGCGAGGGTCTCGTCTCCGACCGAAAGAGATGTTTAGGACGTGGAAGGGAGGAACACTGCTCAGAGTCTCCGGGGGGGGGGTTACCCTCCCCTCTCTCCAGGGGCTAGACCTGCAGCTACTCGACTATTTTAAGGACATTTTAATGTTTTGTTGATTTGAGTTGTGCAATGACCCCGGATACGTTTTGGCTGGTTTTGCGATTTATTTAGTACTTTTGGGGGTAGATGTCCGCGACGAATCAGTGCGTCGTGATCTGCCCGGTCCAGTTCAGTGTTTTAAAATTCAGAATACAAATTAGAATACAGAAACAGGCGCCAGAGGGCTGTAAGGGGAGTCGTTCATAACACACGGCTCCTGGCCAGACAAACATGGCCGCCGGGTCCCCGAGAAGCTGCTCTACTTCCAGAAAGTTCTCGGAGAGCAGAATGGATGCAGCCTGTGCATGATTCTGTATTTTATAAACACAGCATTATAACAAAATCTGTACCACTTGCCCAAATACCCATATTTTTCTTCGTACGACGTTTCCACAAATATCCTCAAACTGGGGGTTCTCTTAGCAAGGATGAGCACGGGCTTATAAACATCCTATAATGTAACCCTCCAGAGAATTAGAGAGCGTTACCTCCGTTGTGTCTGATGATCTGAGCAGCCAGGGTCTCGTGCACAGGGCCGGTCTGGTAGACAGAGAAGCCGTGGGTATGGAGATCATACATGCATACTGTGGTGTTGTTGAGGTGCTGAGCTCTGGAGTCTCGCTGGGAACAATCTTCTCTCCGCCCCCCCCCCCCCGTGGCGCCATTTCAGCGTTGGGTTTAGGTTTAGGGTTATTGGCCATTTGGAATTAATTTAAATGAAGCCTTGAAGGTTGTTTACAAACCTTAACAAAGGTTCTGCTCGTGCTCACCAAGCCCGGTTTTATTGTTCTACTTGCAAATAACCCTTTGGAACAACCTACCAACAACCTGGTATGTGTTCTGGTATGGCTCTAGAACCATGGTATGTGTTCTGGTATGGCTCTAGAACCATGGTATGTGTTCTGCTATGACTCTAGAACCACGGTATGTGTTCTGCTATGACTCTAGAACCATGGTATGTGTTCTGGTATGACTCTAGAACCCTGCTATGGTATGGCTCTAGAGCCTTGATACGTACTCTGTTCTGGAACCTTCATATATTCTAGGACAGTTACAGTATGGCAGGGTCGCTCTCTCTCTCTCTCTCTCTCTCTCTCTCTCTCTCTCTCTCTCTCTCTCTCTCTCTCTGTCTCTCTCTGTCTGTCTCTGTCTCTCTGTCTCTCTCTCTCTCTCTCTCTCTCTCTCTCTCTCTCTCTATCTCTCTCTCTCTCTCTCTCTGTCTCTCTCCTCTGTCTGTCTGTCTGTCTCTCTCTGTCTCTCTCTCTCCCTCTGTCTGTCTGCGCATGGCGCTCCACCAGCGACCCCGCTCGCCTTCCAAGAGCAGCCCAGAGATGACTAATAATGTCTGGATGCAGGCGGCTGCCAGGAGCCCCTGTGCTCCAGTGCCTCCACCTCTCGCTCTCTGCAGTGCATTTCTTCACATCATTATTCTGATTGAGTACAGATGATGCAGCCTTTTCCCCTCCGCAAATCTGAGCGTGAGCCCTGTAGCGCGGGAGGGGGAGGAGGAACAGGGACTGCCGGAGAGGAAGCAGAAATGATGGTTTTCGTGTGATTTATAAGAACGCCGTGCTAGCACGCTGGAGACAATGTGTGATTTGAAAACGGGGGGAAAAAAAAAAGCTTTATCCCGTCTATCTTCTGCACCACAAATCCTTGTACCGAAACAAGGCCTTCCTGATTCAAGTGTTCCTGTGTGTCTGGCCAAACACAGACACTGGCTGAAAACTCACGTGGTTTCAGGAAATGTGCCGGTGTTCTTGGTTATCCTTTGGGCGGGACTAATGTTGGTATTTCTGTCCTCAGGTGGGAAAACCTCCTTGAGTTTCTCCCAGCCGACCAGGCGATTGTGGCTCACCTCCCAACCATTGTGAGAAGACCAAAGACCTCCAGAGAAACGTGCGTTGGAACTGCCGGCCCCGTCTCGTTTCACTGTTACTGTTATTGTGGTTCAAGCAGTAAAATAATAAAGTAATGAAGACATCTTGTTGTTGTTGTTGTTGTTTTTTTCTTGTTCTTGCTTTTAGTGTCGACACATGTGCCAAACATGCGAGTCTGGTTTCGTTAGCGGTAAATAGCGCCGCAATCACCACCTGCAGACCAGCGAATGCACCTGAGAGTTCGGGTTTATTGTGTTCCTCTGCCAGATACCCGAGGAGCCCAGCAGCCGGTGTCAACAGGAAACGAGGCTCGGATGGAGCGACGCCAAAACAGCTCCTCTCATCCTCTCCCCCATTCAGAACCTTCCCCTCTAATGACTTGTGTCCCAGCGAGCAGGACGCGTCCAAGAGGACTTTGTCTGCTTAATAACACGACTTGAGCGTCCTCATTCATCTGTGGTATGAAGAGAAATGAGAGTGAGTTATTGCCCTGCCACCAGAACTCTGATGTGCAACCACTGGCTGGAATGAAGTCCATAAATTAAATTAGAAGACAAATTACATTTGTGAAGCTGGAAAATATTATGTCTCCGTTGCATAAAAAAAAAAAGGGTTTCCGTTTACAATTTCTTCACTGATTGTGCCCTCAAATAACTTGTTAGTTTGTTTCAGCAATGCGACTTGTATTCTAGATTCGGACAAACTCGGTGACTGACGTTTGTTTGCGTTGAGTCGGCTCGAGTGCTATTTTGGGAAAGAAGTGGCGAAAGAATTATTGGAAAAGATGTCATTTAAGTGGGTTCTCTTAGGCCCTTTCATTTCGACTTAAACTCAATGTTTGAATGTTTTCACAGTCATTCAATGTGACCGGGGAAATTGATTTTATGTTAATGTGGCATTTAAAGTGAAAGTTAACGGTGAACATTTATTGTTGATAGGCTTTTGGGAAAACGATGGCATTACTGCATTACGAATAATTAAGAAGACACTTTTAAAATGGCATCTTTGGGATTCTTCATTTTCCCCCTCATTATTTTGGGTCCTCAGTGACAGAAAAACCTTTTTTCTTTATCTTTCGCTTCATCCTTTGTCCGTTTGTTGTGTCTAACCAAGTCTTGAGGAAAAGTTTCAATAATCTTGGAAAATCTCATCTTGTCGAAATCAAACAAAAATATTCACAAAGATACTAAGCTACAAATGTTTGTCGTCCAACAAGCAAAACTCTGCTGCCACTGCTCCTCTCCAACTCTCACTCAGGTTTCCTTGTTCTCTTCCTGCAACAACGCAAGTCTGACGAGAGTCAGAGAGACTTCTCCTTGAGGGAGACTCGGTTCAATACAATAACAAAAAGACCGGCTCAAGAGAAAGCTGAATAAAAAAGTTGTATTCTTCTGTATGGATGCTTTCCATAATGTTGTCAGACACTTGTAATAAGGATCATTGCCTGTCAGTGGCAAAGCGAGCACTTTCAGGCGATGCTCGTTGACAGGTTGAGATCGGCCCCAAAGCGCTCTCTTGCAGATGTTTTGCGGCGGACGGCTGAATCGCTCTCACTCAATACTGGACACATTTATAAAATTGTTGTCCCCATTAGTCACTTAAACCCAAAATGATGGGAAAATAGGGTCCAGATTTAAACACCCAGACGCTCACCTACCCACCTGAGGAGCTGGTCGGCGTTGGGCGTCTTGCCTGAGCTGGGAGTCAAACGCGTGTTGTGAATGTTAGCCACCCTGACATTGGTGTTGCCACGCGGATGCTAACACCAGATGCACGTTGGTTTCCCTAAAAGTTGATGTTGTGTGTGTGTGTGTGTGTGTGTGTTTGTGGTGCGCGGCGCGGCGTGGCCGGGGCTCGAGACACGACGGCAAACCTTCTCCAACACAAGGCCGCGACGCCGATGGAAATGAACGGACTTCCTGTGAACCGCTACGAAACGACGCAGCCTGTCAGAGGCGTGACAGCAGAGGGGGGGGGATGGCGGGGAGGCGGAGCCAATAGTTAGCCGATAGAGGGCGGTGTCTGGAAACAGAGCTTGTTCACACGCAATAAATAGTCCGACACCGGGACGCAGACTCCAGCCCTCCGAGCACACCGGGGATATTAACAGAACAATTACAGGTAGAGCAAGAGTAGCGTGTTTATGTCTGACGGTCAACACCGCCAGGCACTTTACACACACACACACATATAACACCA
>PIJE02005591.1:0-18216 GCA_002895965.2 Coryphaenoides rupestris
GCCTGAGCCTTACTGAGATATCCAATCCAAATATAAACTGAATCCAAACTGAATGCCATTCATGAAAGGAAGGGGGAAAAACCCTCTATGACTTCCACTCATGCGGTATTTGGCCTTTAACCCAGATTGAATTGAAAAGTCTCTGTACCATCACTAACAGACGATAAGATCAGATACGATAAGATATGGCTCTTTTAAAGTCATGCTTGTTTATCATTTGGTCTAATAGGTTCAACGACGTTGTTGTATATTATCTGTTATATCAGGATTTGTCATCCACACACCCAGTCTATACACACACACACACACACACACACACACACGCCCATAGAACAGGCTCTTCAGGAGCGCTCTCTCCTCCGGCCGGTTCTGGCGAAAGCGGACCGTACCAAACTCCCCGTTTCGTCTGGGGGACACAAACAGGGTTGTCATTATATACACAACAACAAAATCACAAAATGTATGATAAATACATACATAAATAAATAAATAAACGCTGTTACTGTATACTCATCTCGGTTTCCACAAACTATTGCTGGAGTAAGTGTTTTTGTTTTGTAGTGAACGCCCTCACACTCTGAGACCCGCCCCCCCTGGACATGTGGCAGTCCGTTTGACTCATTGATACGTTCACTTTGTGTTCTCGTCTCCTCTTCATTATACAGTCGGGCTCTCGGGTGTTTTCTCTCTCATAGTGTTCTTCTTATAGCGGTGTAATAATATTGATCCTCAAAAATGGCACCCACGGCTCCATCTCCATCTCTCCAAAAGGACGACGCCAGCTACAAGTTACACTTCCGCATGATAAACGAGCAACAAGTGGAGGACATCTGCATGGAGCTGTTCTACAAGCCGCACACTATCACGCTTCTAACATTATCTGTGCTCAGCCTGATGTACTTTGTGTTCGTGAGGTAAATGACACTGTTGAAGTGATCCATGGATAAATAAATATGTGTGGGGGGAATAGGGAAACATAGGAATAGTTGGATCAGCATGTAAACAGCTGTTAAATAATGTGAGATAATAATGATGTACTTGTGTGTGTGTGTGTGTGTGGTGGACAGGGACGATGCCCACCCCGACAGCAACCTCAGGGTGGGCGTCCTGGTGGTCGTGTCGTTTTTTCTCGTCATCAGCGTCCTCGCTTTCCCGAACGGTAAGGAATATACGTATAACTTTTCCCCCTCCTCTGTACAGTCGTAGAGGTTATTCACTGTTGGGCTTGAGGAGACACATATGGTCATTGAGGTCAGGTCATTTTATAAGTTATTCAGAGAATTATTGTTCAGTTTGTCCAGTTGATGTTAATATTTTGCTTCTATTTGTAAACTTTCATCATATGCACACTGTTATTCTTGTAATGATTTTACACAACAACACATGTTTAAACTTTAAAGACATTTTGCTCACATGACATTTACAGTCACTATACCAAAGAAAGTGTATATTTTGGTGTATATTCAGATGGTAATTCTTCTCTCTGATAGAAGGGCAGTATTTTTCTTTTTTGATGACTTTGAGATGTGATGCTTCTGGAGTTATGGTGATGCTTCCTGTACGTTTACCTATACTTTACAGTTATGATATTGCTTTCTCTTTTCAGGTCCATTTACGAGGCCACATCCAGCAATATGGTGTATGGTTTTCGGTGAGAATGAGTTCACCTTGCAACAAACTCAAACACAAATCATTTACAAGTCGTTCCCCTCCGCCCCTGGTTAATCTCAAATCAAATTGTGATTTGTTTGTCATGTTTGGTGTCTCTTTCCCTTTCTCTTCTGGACAGGGTTGAGTGTTCTCTACTTCCTGTTTCTTGTCTTCCTCCTCTTCCTCAACTGGAGCCAAGTGAAGAATTTTATGTACTGGTTGGATCCCAACCTGCGCTATGCCAGAAGGGAGGTGGACGTCATGGTATTGCCATTTTGTCCTGTTGTCTCTCATAGCACCACCTCTACAGTTGTTGTATTGGAACTTGTTTTGCTTGTTTACCAGTTTATTTACATCTTGTTTCATTCCATTGTAACTTCATGTTTTCATCAATTCAACGCCACCCTTCACAGGAATATGCTGTGAATTGTACGGTGATCACATGGGACCGCGTCATGAGCCATTTTGACATCTTTGCATTCGGCCATTTTGTTGGCTGGGCTATTAAAGCGTTGGTCATCCGTAACTACGGCCTCTGCTGGACCATCAGTATCACATGGGAACTCACAGAGGTATGTCCACGACTGTCTAAGAACATTTGATTTCAAGACCGGTTCTGTGTTGACCTTTCAATGGGGCAATTAGTGTTGAATCGGCATAGCAAAGCCCATTTCCGTTCCTGTTCAAATTGGAATTTAGACAAGCATTGTTCTGGTCATCTTCTTGGAATTCACATTCCACGAGTCTCCATTCCACAAATTAGTCATTTGTCATTAGTCATTTAACTGAAGCCCATGCAAATGTCAACAGCAAGTTTGGTAGAAAACGACACGCGTGTGTCAGGTCATGGGTATTTTTCTGTTTAAGCGGTTTCTCAACATGCCGTTCCCCTCTCCCCAGCTGTTCTTCATGCATCTCCTGCCTAACTTTGCCGAGTGCTGGTGGGACCAGGTGATCCTGGACATCCTGCTGTGTAACGGAGGGGGCATCTGGCTGGGCATGACCGTGTGCCGGTTCCTGGAGATGAGGACGTACTGCTGGGTCAGCATCAAGTCAGTGCTCATGGATATGTGGTTACTGCTCTCTGGGTGTAATCCTGGCTGTGTTTAAGTGTGTGTTACATCAGCATTTGTGTGTGTGTTTCCACAGGGACATCCATACCACCACGGGCAAGATCAAGAGAGCCGTGCTTCAGTTCACCCCAGCCAGCTGGACGTACGTGCGCTGGTTTGACCCAAACTCCTCATTCCAGAGGCTGGCGGGCATCTACCTCTTCATGATCCTCTGGCAGGTACCGTATGTCATAACTCATAACTGTGCATTTCATTATTATATTAAATTGATCTTTCAGGATTAAGATTCAAGATTTCTTTATTGCCAAATGTAACAAGTACAATGGAATGCTTACTCCCCATTCACTCCTGCAGTATTCTTTAAACAATTCTAAACAATCTAAACAATAAGTACAGTAAAAATATTCTTCTAACAGCATTCTCATCAACATAAATTCTAAAACAACTCTGAACAATTAGAAGATAGTACCTAATAAGTACTAAGTAATGATTAGCAATTCTGGCTGGTGGTGCAAAATGTAGTAAAAGTGTCTGCGTGCAGTCCAGTAATGTTCTCATACTAGCATCAAAATAGTAATTAGTAAAGAGTAAATAGTAGAATAGTAGAGTTGACCTTTGTTCCATGTATTAATTTATGTATTCGTGGTTTGTCTATCAGTATGCTTGATGGTTGCCCGCATAGCCATAACAATTATCTGGTGTTGTTTTTTTAATCACCAAACGGTCCGCTCTTCGTCCTTGTCTCCACAGCTCACCGAGTTGAACACGTTCTTCCTCAAGCACATCTTCGTCTTCCAGGTGTCCCACCCGCTCAGCTTGGGTCGCATCTTCATCATGGGCAGCATCACGGCTCCCACCGTGCGGTACGTGGGACCGTGTGTGTGTGTGTTGTCAATGCAGCGGCAAGAATGAAACCCGTCTGATACCGTTACTGTTCTGTTTTCTCTACTTTGCAGACAGTATTATGCCTACCTGACAGACACTCAGTGCAAAAGAGTGGGAACACAGTGTTGGGTGTTTGGGTAGGTCCTTTTCAACCATTGTTTTATTTGTCAAGATATTATGAGGTAATGCATATGACACACTGACATGTATGATTTCAGGTGCAGATGCATGTCTACAGTATATCTCTATACTGACACTCAGATGCAATTAAGTGTTTTTGCCAACAGAGGGGGCTATTGCCACAAGGAAATGTATGCATATATTCCCCACATTAAGCATGTCAACTTTCACCTTTTGTCAACAGTGCCCTTTCTTTCCTGGAAGCACTTGCCTGTATCAAGTTTGGACAAGACCTCTTCTGCAAAACATGTGTCCAATTTGTGCTCCTGTGGCTTTTCTGTCTGGTAAGTGCCTGGTTGTATATTCTGGTCCAAAATCCAAATCCAAATACACCCGTGGTGTTATGTGTGTTAGGCTGGACATAATAGCCATATAATCCTATCCATGAGATCTGGGTATCAAGAATAGTTGTAGTAGTATCTGCAATGGAAATGGAAGAGAACAAGACAAAATGCACCAAGTACACTGTGATAAAGCCCTTATCACATTACTGTCCTGTCTTTATGTTCTTTTGCATCCTTCAGGCAGTCATAACACTCCTCTGTTTATATGGGATGGTGTGGTATGAGCAGAAGAAAATGGAGGTAAGTCTCTTTTGGGGCGAGTCTGTTGCTAGCATATATGTTTTCCCATAGCCAATCAAAAAATTTGTCAGTTATTGTTCATTTGATGGTTGAACCATACTAATGACATGATTTTCTTTCCTTGGAGGTCTCGAGCAACAAGGATCATCAGTCAATAAACACAACCAAACCCTGTTTTTCAATCCAAGATGGTGTTCCAGGTCAGTTGGATTCATGGTCACACTAGTCGTCATGCTCTGGTGTATATTCTCCAGCTTGGCTTTAAACCACAATGCCTCCCCTCCCTCTCTTGCACAGATATGGCCCTTCTCAAGAATAGCACACAATCGACGACACACAAGAGAACCTTGAGGAGGAAACGAATGGGAGACAACCACAGAGGGAAGAAGCTGTAGGGAGGAAAACCGTGCTCCCAGTGTTATGAAGTCGGACCAAGATAAAGGTTATGCACACTTGGATGTGTGGCAGATGTGTGGCCAATAATATGTAAAACAGGGATGTGCACGCAAATTTCAATTTGAATAACATTGTGTGTGTGTGTGTGTGTGTACGTCTGTGTGTGTCTTTCCATCACTAACTTTTTGATAATTAGATGTTGGGTAAGGTGTATTGATAGTATTGTAATAACCATAGTAAGTTATGTAGTTGAAGCCAAACACTGAAGTTCCATGTAACAACACTGTGATAATGACATTAACCTGCTATGCACAATCCATGGTGGCACCTGAAGTGGTGCATTTTCTTCCAAGTATATATTTATTTATGTCTTTGTACACACTCCGAAGCTATGAATTACACTGAATTCTGTTTAACACTTTTTTTTTATATGAGGTAGGCTATTGGTTTGTGTCGTTTGTTTCTTATTTTATTTAACCGATGTTGTCAACTCCATGTCTATTGAATAATGTTATTGATGTAGCAGCTATTTTAAGTAACAGAATATTGTGTCAATGACTGTATTATTTTAGTCTGTTTGAACTGACAAGTTGCACAAGCAAAAATCTGTATCCATTTTTGTTTAGATTGTCATTTGGTGGTTTGTTACAGAATGTGTTTCTTTTTTAAGTGCATTGTCTTTATGTTGTTTTTTATCCGCTGGTTTTAAATAATAAATATAAAAATAACAAAATACATTGTGTGTCAGACCTTGGCTGTGAAATAAATAAAACTCCACCTTGACAGAAGGGAAATAACCCTCCTGTTTATTTCACGGCCGCAATTAATAATACAAGAATAATAAAAATAAATAATAAAATAATAAAAATACATAATAGTAATAAAATAATAAAAACACATAATAATAATAGTAATAAAATAATACAAATACATAATAGTAATAAAATAATAATAATCATCATAATATGCATGCAGGATTTAACATTTTGGCGGGACTATCAGTTACTTTTGGACCGCGATCAGGATGGCGTGAGGGACGTGCGTGCGTGTGTCCGTCCCGTCCCGACCGGCGGAGACTACAATCTCCCAGAGTGCCCCCCCGGTGCTCCCGCCTCGCTTGTATTGGATGACAGCTATCCGGCGCTAGAGCCACTCTGACGAACGAGCCATGGCGGCCACGGGGTGGAGGGAAAATCAGAAGCAGAAGACATCAACATCGCCTCCAAACCTTACGCCAATGAGCAAGCAGGTGACGCCGGCCGCGGTGCGCGTTTTGACGTGAATGGCGCGGCGGGCGTCCGTGTCCGCGACGCTGCCATCGCCGCCCCCCGGCGCGAGTGTCCTATTGTTTTAGTGAACGTTTATAGTCTCGCGGCCTACCGGACGTAGCGCTCTCATGGCCTCCACGCGCCGCTAGCCACCTAGCTCGCTTAGCGTGTCACGGAAACTCGCTAGCTAGCGTTTAGCCGAGTTAGCCGCTAGTTGTTAGCCGACACAAATGACGAGCCGCGGATGACTTGACAGGTGGACACACGTGACGGGTTACTAATTTCGTGGGAATAATTGTTTGCGTTACAACGTCAAAATTAACACTATGTGCCAACTTGGGGGTGGCGGGGGGTGGTGGTGGTGGTGGTGGTGGGGGGGGGGGAAGGGGGGCGGAGTCTCCGTGTTAGCCGAGCACGGTGCTAACTAGCTAGCTAGCAGTTAGCCAGTTAGCCGCTACAAGCGCATTGTTGTCTGAGGTGTATCCCATTAGCACCGTATTCACAATATATCTAATATATATATATATATATCTCTATCTTCTTATATTATATATATGTATACGCACACACCAACCTGACGTCCAGAACAACCGCGCCGCGTTGCCCCGCCACTATTGTAACGTCCGCGTTACGTTACATTCGCGTTACAACCGCCAAGGTAACGTTACATCAGGACATGTGCAGAGAAAACGGAGCCAAAACAGCAGCACAGCAAGCACCGGTGACCCAGCTGTTGTGGCGTAGGAAACGTTCACTTCACTGGGAGACCACATGGTTTACACACACAACACACACACACACACACACACACACACACACACCACACACTCCTTCTTTTCCTGGACATCGCAGAGATTATTTGCTTATTTGCGATGAAAACTAGAAACTAGTGAACGTTTTCGCCATGTAAACGCACCAGGCTAAATATATATATATATATGTGTGTGTGTGGTCGCTGTGCCTCTTTTTCTATGCGACATAAAAACGTCAAGGCACCGGTCTAATGGTTTTAAATGTGGAAACCAGGCTAGACGAGAACAGTTATATGTTCGAAGATTATTGTATTTCCGTCTGTGTGCCTATTGATCATCACAGGAACACAATGAAAGCCATTGATCAGATCAGTTGTGTTTCGCAATTGTTCTTATTCAATAGTGCCTTCACTATTGAATAAACAAAAGCCTCAAAATATCGATACATTAAAGAGGATCATTGCCAGGCCAAATAGCTCGTCTTATAGTTATGTCTGTCGTGCGTGCTGCCCAAAATCGTTTGAGCGCGCCTCAGTACGAGGACGATAACGTCGCTGCAGTTTGGACATCTACTGGGTGGTACCCTCTCGCCGAATGAATTCTTAAACGCTTCAAGGTTTGCAATATGTCTATAACCGATTGTTTCTAGAACACCACTGTCTTATGATTACCTCCATGCACAGCTCCTATATCAATATGGTGTTAGAGCATAACAAGGAAATCAATTTACACGGGATGAGCAGTCTAAAATTAATCCACACAAGCACATTCGTAAGTTCGCCGGATAAAAGTAAAAATCCGTGTATTCCATGAAAGTTGAAGATTCCAAAATATCCCATTTTCACGCTGATACTGGGTGTGAACACCGTTACAGAACTCGGTCCATCACTGAGTCGGTTTGACGCAAACACACAAGGCCGGCTCGAAGGGAAAGAGGAAGGTGGCGAAGTCGACGCGCTGAAAGCAAATAATCCCCACCTCCAACGCCAAACCCTCTTGGGAGGGACGGAAATACAATAATCTTCGAACATATAACTGTTCTCGTCTAGCCTGGTTTCCACATTTAAAACCATTAGACCGGTGCCTTGACGTTTTTATGTCGCATAGAAAAAGAGGCACAGCGACCACACACACACATATATATATATATATTTAGCCTGGTGCGTTTACATGGCGAAAACGTTCACTAGTTTCTAGTTTTCATCGCAAATAATCTCTGCGATGTCCAGGAAAAGAAAGAGAGAGTGTGTGTGTGTGTGTGTGTGTAAACCATGTGGGTCTTCCCAGTGAAGTGAACGTTTCCTACGCCACACAGCTGGGTCACCGGTGCTGCTGGTGCTGCTGGTTTTGGCTCCGTTTTCTCTGCACATGTCCTGATGTAACGTTACCCTGGCGGTTGTAACGCGAATGTAACGTAACGCGGACGTTACAATAGTGGCGGGCAACGCGGCGCGGTTGTTCTGGACGTCAGGTTGGTGTGTGCGTATACATATATATATATAGAGAGGATAGAGGATGATATATATATATATATAGATATATTGTGATACGGTGGCTATGGGTACACCTCAGACAACAATGCGCTTGTAGCGGCTAACGTGGCTAACGTAGCTAGCTAGCTAGTTAGCACCGGCTCGGCTAACACGGAGACTCCGCCCCCCTTCCCCCCCCCACCACCACCACCACCACCACCCCCCGCCACCCCCAAGTTGGCACATAGTGTTAATTTGACGTTGTTAACGCAAACAAATTATTCCCACGAAATTAGTAACCCGTTCACGTGTGTCCACCTGTCAAGTCATCCGCGGCTCGTCATTTTGTGTCCGGCTAACAACTAGCGGCTAACTCGGCTAACGCCTAGCTAGCGAGTTTTCCGTGACACGCCAGCGAGCTAGGTGGCTAGCGGGCGGCGTGGAGGCCATGTAGGAGCGCTACGTCAGGGTAGGCCTGCGAGACTATAACGTTCACTAAATGACAATAGACACTCGCGCGGGGGGGCGGCGATGGCAGCGTTCGGCGACACGGACGCCCGCCGCGCACATACGTCAAAACGCCGCACCGCGGGCGGCGTCTACCTGCTTGCATCTATGGGCGTAAGGTTTGGAGGCGATAGTGATGTCTTCTGCTGTCTGATTGTTCCCTCCACCCGTGGCCGCCATGGCTCGTTCGTCAGAGTGGCTCTAGCGCCGGATAGCTGTCATCCAATACAGCGAGGCGGGAGCACCGGGGGGCACTCTGGGAGATGTAGTCTCCGCCGGTCGGGACGGACGGACACACGCACGCACGTCCCTCACGCCATCCTGATCGCGGTCCAAAAGTAACTGATAGTCCCGCCAAAATGTTAAATCCTGCATGCATATTATGATGATTATTATTATTTTATTACTATTATGTATTTGTATTATTTTATTACTATTATTATTATGTGTTTTTATTATTTTATTACTATTATGTATTTTTATTATTTTATTATTTATTTTTATTATTCTTGTATTATTAATTGCGGCCGTGAAATAAACAGGAGGGTTATTTCCCTTCTGTCAAGGTGGAGTTTTATTTATTTCACAGCCAAGGTCTGACACACAATGTATTTTGTTATTTTTATATTTATTATTTAAAACCAGCAGATAAAAAACAACATAAAGACAATGCACTTAAAAAAGAAACACATTCTGTAACAAACCACCAAATGACAATCTAAACAAAAATGGATACAGATTTTTGCTTGTGCAACTTGTCAGTTCAAACAGACTAAAATAATACAGTCATTGACACAATATTCTGTTACTTAAAATAGCTGCTACATCAATAACATTATTCAATAGACATGGAGTTGACAACATCGGTTAAATAAAATAAGAAACAAACGACACAAACCAATAGCCTACCTCATATAAAAAAAAAGTGTTAAACAGAATTCAGTGTAATTCATAGCTTCGGAGTGTGTACAAAGACATAAATAAATATATACTTGGAAGAAAATGCACCACTTCAGGTGCCACCATGGATTGTGCATAGCAGGTTAATGTCATTATCACAGTGTTGTTACATGGAACTTCAGTGTTTGGCTTCAACTACATAACTTACTATGGTTATTACAATACTATCAATACACCTTACCCAACATCTAATTATCAAAAAGTTAGTGATGGAAAGACACACACAGACGTACACACACACACACACACACACAATGTTATTAAAATTGAAATTTGCGTGCATATCCCTGTTTTACATATTATTGGCCACACATCTGCCACACATCCAAGTGTGCATAACCTTTAGCTTGGTCCGACTTCATAACACTGGGAGCACGGTTTTCCTCCTACAGCTTCTTCCCTCTGTGGTTGTCTCCCATTCGTTTCCTCCTCAAGGTTCTCTTGTGTGTCGGTCGATTGTGTGCTATTCTTGAGAAGGGCCATATCTGTGCAAGAGGGAGGGGAGGCATGTGGTTTAAAGCCAAGCTGGAGAATATACACCAGAGCATGACGACTAGTCGTGACCATGAATCCAATGACCTGGAACACCATCTTGGATTGAAAACAGGGTTTGGTTGTGTTTATTGACTGATGATCCTTGTTGCTCGAGACCTCCAAGGAAAGAAATCATGTCATTAGTATGGTTTCAACCATCAATATGAACAATAACTGACCACATTTTTTGATTGGCTAAGGAAAACATATATGCTAGCAAACAGACTCGCCCCCAAAAGAGACTTACCTCCATTTTCTTCTGCTCATACCACACCATCCATATAAACAGAGGAGTGTTATGACTGCCTGAAGGATGCAAAAGAACATAAAGACAGGACAGTAATGTGATAAGGGCTTTATCACAGTGTACTTGGTGCATTTTGTCTTGTTCTCTTCCATTTCCATTGCAGATACTACTACAACTATTCTTGATAGCCAGATCTCATGGATAGGATTATATGGCTATTATGTCCCAGCCTAACACACATAACACCACGGGTGTATTTGGATTTGGATTTTGGACCAGAATATACGACCAGGCACTTACCAGACAGAAAAGCCACAGAGCACAAATTGGACACATGTTTTGCAGAAGAGGTCTTGTCCAAACTTGATACAGGCAAGTGCTTCCAGGAAAGAAAGGGCACTGTTGACAAAAGGTGAAAGTTGACATGCTTAATGTGGGGAATATATGCATACATTTCCTTGTGGCAATAGCCCCCTCTGTTGGCAAAAACACTTAATTGCATCTGAGTGTCAGTATAGAGATATACTGTAGACATGCATCTGCACCTGAAATCATACATGTCAGTGTGTCATATGCATTACCTCATAATATCTTGACAAATAAAACATAATGGTTGAAAAGGACCTACCCAAACACCCAACACTGTGTTCCCACTCTTTTGCACTGAGTGTCTGTCAGGTAGGCATAATACTGTCTGCAAAGTAGAGAAAACAGAACAGCAACGGTATCAGACGGGTTTCATTCTTGCCGCTGCATTGACAACACACACACACACGGCCCCACGTACCGCACGGTGGGAGCCGTGATGCTGCCCATGATGAAGATGCGACCCAAGCTGAGCGGGTGGGACACCTGGAAGACGAAGATGTGCTTGAGGAAGAACGTGTTCAACTCGGTGAGCTGTGGAGACAAGGACGAAGAGCGGACCGTTTGGTGATTAAAAAAACAACACCAGATAATTGTTATGGCTATGCGGGCAACCATCAAGCATACTGATAGACAAACCACGAATACATAAATTAATACATGGAACAAAGGTCAACTCTACTATTCTACTATTTACTCTTTACTAATTACTATTTTGATGCTAGTATGAGAACATTACTGGACTGCACGCAGACACTTTTACTACATTTTGCACCATCAGCCAGAGTATTGCTACTCTTGTCAGTTTTTAAAGTACTTATTAGGCACCATCTTATAATTGTTCAGAGTTGTTTTAGAATTTATGTTGATGAGAATGCTGCTTAGAAGAATATTTTCTACTGTACTTATTAGGTTCTTCAGAGTTGTTTTAGAATTTATGTTTCAAAGAATACTGCAGGAGTGAATGGGGAGTAAGCATTCCATTGTACTTGTTACATTTGGCAATAAAGAAATCTTGAATCTTAATCCTGAAAGATCAATTTAATATAATAATGAAATGCACAGTTATGAGTTATGACATACGGTACCTGCCAGAGGATCATGAAGAGGTAGATGCCCGCCAGCCTCTGGAATGAGGAGTTTGGGTCAAACCAGCGCACGTACGTCCAGCTGGCTGGGGTGAACTGAAGCACGGCTCTCTTGATCTTGCCCGTGGTGGTATGGATGTCCCTGTGGAAACACACACACAAATGCTGATGTAACACACACTTAAACACAGCCAGGATTACACCCAGAGAGCAGTAACCACATAACCATGAGCACTGACTTGATGCTGACCCAGCAGTACGTCCTCATCTCCAGGAACCGGCACACGGTCATGCCCAGCCAGATGCCCCCTCCGTTACACAGCAGGATGTCCAGGATCACCTGGTCCCACCAGCACTCGGCAAAGTTAGGCAGGAGATGCATGAAGAACAGCTGGGGAGAGGGGAATGGCATGTCGAGAAACCGCTTAAACAGAAAAATACCCATGACCTGACACACGCGTGCCGTTTTCTACCAAACTTGCTGTTGACATTTGCATGGGCTTCAGTTAAATGACTAATGACAAATGACTAATTTGTGGAATGGAGACTCGTGGAATGTGAATTCCAAGAAGATGACCAGAACAATGCTTGTCTAAATTCCAATTTGAACAGGAACGGAAATGGGCTTTGCTATGCCGATTCAACACTAATTGCCCCATTGAAAGGTCAACACAGAACCGGTCTTGAAATCAAATGTTCTGAGACAGTCGTGGACATACCTCTGTGAGTTCCCATGTGATACTGATGGTCCAGCAGAGGCCGTAGTTACGGATGACCAACGCTTTAATAGCCCAGCCAACAAAATGGCCGAATGCAAAGATGTCAAAATGGCTCATGACGCGGTCCCATGTGATCACCGTACAATTCACAGCATATTCCTGTGAAGGGTGGCGTTGAATTGATGAAAACATGAAGTTACAATGGAATGAAACAAGATGTAAATAAACTGGTAAACAAGCAAAACAAGTTCCAATACAACAACTGTAGAGGTGGTGCTATGAGAGAAAAAATGGCAATACCATGACGTCCACCTCCCTTCTGGCATAGCGCAGGTTGGGATCCAACCAGTACATAAAATTCTTCACTTGGCTCCAGTTGAGGAAGAGGAGGAAGACAAGAAACAGGAAGTAGAGAACACTCAACCCTGTCCAGAAGAGAAAGGGAAAGAGACACCAAACATGACAAACAAATCACAATTTGATTTGAGATTAACCAGGGGCGGAGGGCAACGACTTGTAAATGATTTGTGTTTGAGTTTGTTGCAAGGTGAACTAATTCTCACCGAAAACCATACACCATATTGCTGGATGTGGCCTCGTAAATGGACCTGAAAAGAGAAAGCAATATCATAATTGTAAAGTATAGGTAAACATACAGGAAGCATCACCATAACTCCAAAAGCATCACATCTCAAAGTCATCAAAAAAGAAAAATACTGCCCTTCTATCAGAGAGAAGAATTACCATCTGAATATACACCAAAATATACACTTACTTTGGTATAGTGACTGTAAATGTCATGTGAGCAAAATGTCTTTAAAGTTTAAACATGTGTTGTTGTGTAAAATCATTACAAGAATAACAGTGTGCATATGATGAAAGTTTACAAACAGAAGCAAAATATTAACATCAACTGGACAAACTGAACAATAATTCTCTGAATAACTTATAAAATGACCTGACCTCAATGACCATATGTGTCTCCTCAAGCCCAACAGTGAATAACCTCTACGACTGTACAGAGGAGGGGGAAAAGTTATACGTATATTCCTTACCGTTCGGGAAAGCGAGGACGCTGATGACGAGAAAAAACGACACGACCACCAGGACGCCCACCCTGAGGTTGCTGTCGGGGTGGGCATCGTCCCTGTCCACCACACACACACACACACACAAGTACATCATTATTATCTCACATTATTTAACAGCTGTTTACATGCTGATCCAACTATTCCTATGTTTCCCTATTCCCCCCACACATATTTATTTATCCATGGATCACTTCAACAGTGTCATTTACCTCACGAACACAAAGTACATCAGGCTGAGCACAGATAATGTTAGAAGCGTGATAGTGTGCGGCTTGTAGAACAGCTCCATGCAGATGTCCTCCACTTGTTGCTCGTTTATCATGCGGAAGTGTAACTTGTAGCTGGCGTCGTCCTTTTGGAGAGATGGAGATGGAGATGGAGCCGTGGGTGCCATTTTTGAGGATCAATATTATTACACCGCTATAAGAAGAACACTATGAGAGAGAAAACACCCGAGAGCCCGACTGTATAATGAAGAGGAGACGAGAACACAAAGTGAACGTATCAATGAGTCAAACGGACTGCCACATGTCCAGGGGGGGCGGGTCTCAGAGTGTGAGGGCGTTCACTACAAAACAAAAACACTTACTCCAGCAATAGTTTGTGGAAACCGAGATGAGTATACAGTAACAGCGTTTATTTATTTATTTATGTATGTATTTATCATACATTTTGTGATTTTGTTGTTGTGTATATAATGACAACCCTGTTTGTGTCCCCCAGACGAAACGGGGAGTTTGGTACGGTCCGCTTTCGCCAGAACCGGCCGGAGGAGAGAGCGCTCCTGAAGAGCCTGTTCTATGGGCGTGTGTGTGTGTGTGTGTGTGTGTATAGACTGGGTGTGTGGATGACAAATCCTGATATAACAGATAATATACAACAACGTCGTTGAACCTATTAGACCAAATGATAAACAAGCATGACTTTAAAAGAGCCATATCTTATCGTATCTGATCTTATCGTCTGTTAGTGATGGTACAGAGACTTTTCAATTCAATCTGGGTTAAAGGCCAAATACCGCATGAGTGGAAGTCATAGAGGGTTTTTCCCCCTTCCTTTCATGAATGGCATTCAGTTTGGATTCAGTTTATATTTGGATTGGATATCTCAGTAAGGCTCAAACTAATACACATGCACTGATGGCAGTATTGGTTGATGTAGAGAGTGCATAAGATGCGATGTAGATTGGAAGGGAGTTGTTTGGCAGGGTGAACTTGGGGAACGAGCAGAACAGCTTCAATGAATGTGTAAACTTGCCTGGCACGTGGTGAGGCAATCTTTGACGATGGTGTAGACCATATATGTCAGAATAAACTGTATAAAGAACAACTGTATTGAACAACTTAAGGTGTATATATGTGAATATGAAGTACATGTCAGTGTCAGACAGCAGCGAATGTAGAGATGGGTGAATTGCTACCCATTCTAGGGTTAAATTGATGCTTTTATAGAAATAGGGGCACACACACACACACACAGCGGTTTCCTTGATGAAGTCGATTAATTCCATTGAATTCAATTTTATTTGTATTTGTATAGCCCTTAATCACAATACAGTCTCAAAGGCTCTTTACAGGCCAGATTATTATTTGCAAAAAGTGATTCATGATCACTTCGAAACCTATGTATTTATTAATGTATGTATGTATGTATGTATTTATTTATTTATTTATGTATGTATTTAGTTGGCTATTTAGTCATTTATTTAACCAAAGCCAGACGACCAATGCAGATCCAGTCCACTGTGGGCCGCCAGTGCACCATTAAGCTGGTCTGACGACCGCCAATAAACGACGAGAAGAACACTTTATTCAGACAGGCGGGGTACTGGTCAGTGTGAGAATTTGCAACACGTACAACAAGACACACTCAAGCTATAGTTGAATAAAACAAATAAAAAATGAATACAAAATGTGGATTTATTTTAGCTGTCGTGATTCATTGCTGTGTATATATATATGTATAATAATAATAATTTACAAAAATGACATCACCCACACCAAACGGATACTTTGGTTTATTCCACTTCCGCCACATGCATAACACGCCCATGCTTCTTTCATTTTTAGTTTAATCGCGTTAAGTGCGTTATTCCTCAACAGACGGTAGGTTTTTACTTCATCATCTACGGCTGTTGTTGTTATTTGACGCAATGTGCTGCCTGTCCACAGCGATGGACAGCCAAGGACACCAAATCACTTCTTATTGTGTGTCCTTGGTCTTACTGTGTGAAGTCATGGCTTCACAAATACAATAAATGATAATTTATTGTATTTCACTTTAAATTCAAGAGTAATGTGTCCAGTGGTTACAGTAGCGCCACATAATAGATGCATGTAGGAGTCAGGCACACGTGATTCATGAGGACACATGCATTTTAACATCCATTTTATTAATATATATTTTTTATATTTTAATAATTGTATTAATAATTGTATTAATAATCGATTGATTCCCCAGGACATCGCAATGGCCACCGTCTCGCGTCTTTGTCGGAGATGCACAACGTTTCTTCGCTCAAAGACCCCGCTGTCCTCTGCTACGCACGTCCAGAGTCGTGTCGCAGCCGCAGGAACGTCTGTGAGAAGCAACGCTGGAGGACAACCGACTCTCCCTGGGAACCATTGGACGTTTACCATGAGACACATGAGCACCGACGCTCTGATCGAACCCAAACACAAACACGTGGTGGCTGCATCGTTACAGATACCGGAGGCCCCGCCCATGACTGACAGTGACACACGTTTGGGTAGATATGCATGCCTTTAACTGTGTGTGTGTGTGTGTGTGTATACACTAGTCATTAAGAATCCAGATGGTTTTTTTTATTTGACTGTTTGTTTAATCGTCAGATGTTGATGTCGCTTTGGAGGAGATCGGCAATGAAGAAGCCGCATACAAAGTGGTTCCCTGCACCGTGCCGACTGAGTCCTTTAGTCTCAGGGACTATGTGGACGAGTCGGAGACGCTCAACAAGCTGGTGCAGCTAGGTGATCTTGGCATTGTTATGGAGACTTGTACAGTATGTGGGTCTGCCTATTTGCGTTATACAAATAAAGTTGTTGCGTTGTTTGGTCCACTTTTTCTTTTCTCCCAGGTGTGGCGCTCTGGAAGTTGGAGCAACGTCCCAACGTCGGCACCATGCTACTGAAGCTGGACTTTGAGACCGACGTGGTCCCGAGGCTGGTGTTCCTCAAGAGGATTGGGGTGGAAAACTCGGGCCTGGCCTATATTCTCTCCAGAAACCCCTTCATTCTGAAGGAGGATGTGGATCACCTGCAGTCCAGGTGAGTGGCCAGTGAATGTCTCCGACGTCCTGCTGACATATTCCATGATAAGGAGAAAGTCGGCCTATGTGGATACAGTATTGACACACATGTAGTGTACATGCATGTGTGCGTACAATGTAGTATTAGCAAAATGAATGCTAGCGATTCATATGTATTGTCAATCAAGCCAAAGTCACCTTTCCCACATTCTCCCTCTGTCCTCTCCACACTTTGCTTTGTCAGGGTGAATTATTTGGTGTCCAAGAAGTTCAGCCCAGAGACTGTGGCCTCCATGGTTACCAGAGCGCCGTATCTGCTGAATTTCAGCGTGAAGAGGATAGACAACAGACTGGCGTTTTATCAGTCGCAACTACGTCTCAACCCTTCAACAGTAAGTTTGCTGTTCTCACCTGTAAAAGTATTTTTTTGTTTTTATCAAATCACACCTGGGTGGTTGCCTTTCTCTATTGGCACAGTAGTAATTTTTGCATTGAGTTATGTGTATTTAATGTGTGTTTAATGTTTCTCGTTCTAGACAAGGGATATTGTAGCCCGGCTTCCTAGATTACTTTGTGGCAGTTTGGAACCAGTCAAGGAGAATCTGAAGGTACTGAAACTACTCTACTGTTACATGTTGCTTATGCTGTAAATATGATGAACAATATTAAAGTAATTTTGTATGTTTCCATTTTTGCAGGTGTGCCAAATAGAACTTGGCTTCAAGGAGAATGAGATTCAGCACATTGTTACTCGCGTGCCTAACGTGTTGTCTATGAATAAGCAGAAACTCACCCAAACATTTCACTACATCCACAACACAATGAAGGTGCCCCACCATCTTATCGTCAAGTTTCCACAGGTAGGCTGAACCATCTGTTTAGTCGGTTTCCACAATGTGCCAATGAGAGACAAGATTCAAGATTCTAGAAGTTTAAGACAGTGTGAATTAGCGTGCAACCAGAGGCCAATTCACTTTGTCATCCGCAATATGATTTCCAAGTGGAATCAAGTTGTTGAAGCAGTGTGATTTGATCTTGCAGGGATTGGTTTGGCTCATGCAAAAGTGAAAAAAAGAGAGCAGAAATATGTGTTGACGTCATTTAATTGTTGCTACCGAGGCTGACTATTGTATGACACATTGTAATGTTAGTTTGAGATGTGTTTGTCATCAGTTT
>PIJE02005592.1:0-18208 GCA_002895965.2 Coryphaenoides rupestris
GTTCGTCGTTAGGCTCCGAGACAAAAAGTTGTGGGTTTAAACCCCAGTGTCCACAGTCGTCCTGTGGGCATCCTAGAGCTAATGGCCCAAGTGCTATCTGCTCATTAATTACATGCTTCTCACAGAATTCACTGTTGCTTTGGATTAAAGAGTCTGTTAAAAGACTATAGCCAATAGTAAAATGGGGGTAAATTGGACATTTTCCACACAAACACTTGAAGATTGAAAGAGTTAATATAAAAGTCTATATAAACACATTAAGCTCATATAATTGACTTTTAAGACGGAATGCCAGCAGACTATCTCATAAATTACAGGGGCTCCAGAAATGTCCCAAGGGTATCCTTTGTGCTCTGTTTTCAACACTTAATAGACTGTAATTTAGTACATAAACAAGATTAAAAGCAGCAGTTGTACAGTATATTATTATGTGGTGTTTGCATGTGGCTGCAATGTGAATCTGAGAGAGTTACAAAACACACATTGTCCAATATCACAAGACAGTGCTTGAGTCATGTGAACGTTCCAGACAGGCTCCTGGATGATAGCCATAGAAAAACACATTGTGATCAGTCGCCAGTAATGACTCGCGGAGTTTATAAATACTGCCTCGTTAAACAAAAGCACATGTACTGTATATCATACGTACAAAGTGTAGCTAGATTCAGTAAAGCAGTGATTATCATATACAGTTTACCTCTACAAAATACATTTTGTAGAGCTAATACGTAATACGTTTCCCCTCATGTAAAGTATAATTATAGAGCAAACAAACAGTACCTTGAGATGGTCCTGGTCGATCACAGTGTGTTCCCCCTCGTACGCGATGAGCACCTCGTTGGTGACCACCTCCGGTTCAGAAAGGTAGCCTTGCTTGAATATTTTAATTCTGAATGTGCCCACTTGTGAATATCCCTTGCTTTGCACGGTGAACCCAAAGGAGTCCTTTGACCTCAAGCTCTCGGAGTTGTGCTCATACGACACAACTCCCTTCTTCAGGTCTTCCTGGGTGAATCTCAGCGCCTCGATGCCGCTCACGATGATCATGCCGTCGCCGGGCGGAGATGTGATTTCAAAGATGATCTCGCTGTCGTCTCGGATGTCCATGTTGGAGTCGGCACTCAGCAGCGCGGTGTCGATGGTCTTGGTGCTGCCGCGGTCCATCACCACCATCGTGTTGTTCTCCATGCGCAGGTAGGGATCCCCGGCTTGCAGCTGCAACAGCGTGGTCGTCTGGTGGAGCCCGTCGGACACCTGCAGCTGGAAGTGATCCCGGTCGGCGCCGCGGTGCACAAAGAGAATGCGCTTGTCTCTCAAGTCAGCTTGTGTGAAGCGGAAGAGGGGCTGAGAGGGGTTGGACGCTGACACCAGTTGTCCCGACAGGATCCCCTCGTGAGCGTAGACAATATGGGTGTCGTTGAAGTTGGCGTCGTCGTCCCTGAACTGAAGGACGTTGGTGGTTAACAAGCGCTGACCATTCCGGACCACGTTGAAGCTCTTGTCCACGACCCGCACGGGCACATGCTCATTCTTTGATTGAATGGTTATCTTGAAAACGCCATCCACATCCCTCTGTTCGCTGGACTCGTCACTTGCTGTGAAATGGAACTCATCACTGTCCGTCTTGGAGCCGTCGTGCTTATAAATTAGTCGGTCAAGCTCAACGTCCTCATTGCTGAAAACTCTTATTCCCTCATCAAATCTAGGTTGCCCAGGTGGGGACTCCCTAATAAGTCTGCCATGCTTCGGGTTTTGTGTGACCCGGTACACAAAATCGACAGAGGTTGGCGACTGAACCCAGATATATTTCTTGCTTATAATGTCCTCGCCCCCCTGCAATACAGTCAAACGCTCAATGGTGAGAAGAGGAGCAGTTGAATCAGCACTTGGATCTGAAAGGATGGTAATTGGCATGGTGTAGACGGGAGAGTGCTGCTCGCCGACAAACACTCTGAACTGGAACTGATCCACGCTCTCCGCGGCACTGTGAACCCTGTGCATGTAACTGAGGTCGTCGTTCCGAATATCCTCTTCCGTGAAGGTGTCGTCTTCGGAGAGCTCACTGCCCCGGAACAGAAGACTACCGAGTGTCGGTGGCTTGAGGAGAACATATTTGACCATCTGTGGGTTGACCATGTGCCCGTTGACCGTTGCCTGAAGATTTGGATGAGAGATCAAAAACTCTTCGTCTGCTTCAATCCGCAGTGGGGCTAGGTGAGTAATCTTCACCGGAGCGGGAAGAATCTTGACGACGAGAGTGTTGTTCCACTTGGAAACCTGTCCCAGGTGGATGTCAAACTGAATATGCTCGATAACATTATTTTCCTGGTCACTTGAGTCTGTACTAACATATTGAACTCTGCCCTGATCCAAATCTGATTGATAGAAAGAAGTGATTTGTAACGGCATACCGTTACTTGCAATAATAATCAGTTCCCCGAACCGCAGAGGTTGTGTGACATTATAAACAATATCTCCGTCACGGGGATGAGCGATGACAGCCAGCTGATGAACACCGATGGTAGCGTTGCTTCCCTGAGACAATACAATGCCAGTATTCGTCACTATCGTCATATGCGGTTTTGTAACCGACATCTTAAAAGTTGTCGATTGACTGACTGAATGGCCGTCAGATACCTCAAGGGTAATATCCTCCACACTCCCACCTCTGTGTACAAAATAGATGAGGCCATCTTTCAGCTGCCTGCACGTGAACTCAGTAATGGGTCTACCTGGCCGTTCGTCATTCTCCAGGTAAATGTTCCTTGACGGGGGTGAGGTTACATTTATCCTGAATTCATCGCAACGTGTGTCAGAATCGACTATTTTAATAAGGTTAGAACTCAAGCGCGTTCGACCGTTCTCCATAACCAGAATGTCTCCACCGCCAAGTTGCGGAATGTCATTGACGGGAATAACCTCCACCGGAAGTGTGTACTCACGTGATACTTTGAGACACTCCGGTAGGTAGCCGGTACTGTAGGCAGCCACTTCTAACTGTATTTCATCGCCATACTTTTCATTCCCGTCGTGCAGATACTTAATTTTTCCGTTGACAACGTCAAGCAGGGTGAATTTTTGCGTGTGTTTCGTATTGAGGTTCATATCTAGAAGTCCATACCAGGGATCACTCATGAGGGTGAAGATGATCTGAGACTGGCGCATTCCGACTGTTTTTAAATCAAACGTGGGGCTTAGATTGTTTATGTCCAGAAATGCTTCACCACCTTCAGGCACAAGCAACGGGGTGACGTCGAGGAGTTTAGTGATGTTTCTGAACACCTCTGGCATTCCCTCGGTGGGATAGCAGTGGCGTTCGTTGGGGTCTGCGTCACCATATCGAATTCGAACAGGGGGCGTGGTGGTGGTCGCCTCTGCCTCATAGTAGCTTGAGTAGTCATAGTCCTCTCCCTCACATTTCACATGGACATCCTTAGTCACCAAAGCATCCTGCAGACTCCTGCCCTTCTGGTTTACTTTGATTTCCCCGAAGCATCCAATGAAAGACTCAGATGTGATCTCTTCCTCCATTCGATCCAAGATGCCACTATCATGGAACACATCTTTCATCTTCCTTTGGATCCCACCCAGGTATAGGTTTCCTACTAAGTCCAAACTTTGTGAGGCATCCAGTGGAAGGTGGCTGGCCTGGCTATCAACATTGATCTCAAATGAAGTCTTCTCCACCTGGAGCCTCACTCTGTGCCACTGGTCGTCGTCCAGCTTGACCTGGGTGTTGTCCAGAACCTGCATGCCTTTCCCAATGTCCACCACTCCTTTGAGGAAACCCCCTACCACACCGACAGCGATGAAATCCGATTCACGGCCAGGATGGAAAACGAGCACCGCGTCCTCGATCGTGGTTTTCATCAGGAACTCCAAGGCACGGCCCGCCCCACTCGATCCACTCCAGGTGGGTAAAGATACAAACGAATCAGGGCTAATGAAGCTGGTGGCCTCGCCGTCGCCGGCCTCAAACTCACTGCTGCAGGACTCCGTGGTGTCGTGGCAGTCTTTCAGCTCCGAGTTGAGAATGTCGAACCCTTGGGACTCGAAGTTCACATCGGCATGCAGCCACGGAAACGGCGGATGGCGTTGCTGAGGAACGGGGCATCCAGATCTGCCGTCCTCCCAGCCAGACGCCGAGGTCGATGTTGAGCTCCTCCATGTCTGCGCCCGGCACAGGTGTGAACGTGGGGGAAGAGCTTGTCGATCGTCATCGTGAGTTTTGGAGTCCAGGAGGGTGACGGAGACGTGGTGATCCAGAAGATTGTTCAGTTGCACTCCGAGACCGAAGACGCCAGCATTACCGTCACCCTGCGCCATGTTCAAGCGAATCTGTGAAGAATACAAAGATGGCACACAAAGATCACAATTAAATAAAATATAATATAATTCCATTATGTTGGTTCATACCATGTAGATTATGTAACTGGCTGAAATAGATGGCACTATTACTGTAATATTATGTAGATATAATATTAATAGGTAATTTCATTGTTATCTAGACTTTACAATGTCAACTGAATACAACAAGTCAACATAGGATTCACGTGAAAACAAAGTGTTGCTTTGTGAAGGTCGGCATACAGTGTCCAACATGATGACATAATCAGTGATGAAATGAAACAACAGATTCCCTAACCGCTCCACTGGCCGTGAAGGTGAGGTCAGTGTGTTTACTCAGAGTTGAACTATTACATCCAAACCATAAAATGTGCTTATGACCTCAGGACTGTAGTTGTTTACCAAGCTGTGGAAAGAAATACTCAGATAAAGAACTACTCAGTTCCCCGGGGAAATAGCGGAAGTTGGTGTTGAAACTATTATGATGTAATGAGACAAATATCAAATATTAATACACCCTTTAAATTTGAGTACATTTTTGGTTGAGTTGGTCTCTAAACAACGACATGTATTCTGTACTGTAAGTATAAATTGTGATTGATGAATAGCTTTCATAGAAGCACAAAAACAGGATGCTTTCATCCAGAGTAAATACTAACTTTCTTTTAGCATGGGTGGCCTGAGAAATGACCCGAAACAGGAAACTGTTCCAAGACTTACTGGAACAATTTCTAACTTTGGTTTATTTAAAAAAAAATAAAAAAAAATCCTTGTTTTAAAAAGGCTGAGTCAAGGACAACCTCCTGACATTACACTGTCAAGGACAACCTTCTAGTCATGAGACTGTCCACATGTCTCACCTGTAGGACAACCTCCTAACATTACACTGTCCACATGTCTCACCTGTAGGACAACCTCCTAACATTACACTGTCCACATGTCTCACCTGTAGGACAACCTCCTACAATTACACTGTCCACATGTCTCACCTGTAGGACAACCTCCTAACATTACACTGTCCACATGTCTCACCTGTAGGACAACCTCCTAACATTACACTGTCCACATGTCTCACCTGTAGGACAACCTCCTACAATTACACTGTCAACATGTCTCACCTGTAGGACAACCTCCTAACATTACACTGTCCACATGTCTCACCTGTAGGACAACCTCCTAACATTACACTGTCCACATGTCTCACCTGTAAGACAACCTCCTAACATTACACTGTCCACATGTCTCACCTGTAGGACAACCTCCTAACATTACACTGTCCACATGTCTCACCTGTAGGACAACCTCCTAACATTACACTGTCCACATGTCTCACCTGTAGGACAACCTCCTAACATTACACTGTCCACATGTCTCACCAGCAGTTTCCCGTTCTGGAGCTCGAGGAACATGTAGTCCTCCATCCCAGCGGCCAATAGGAGCAGGCCACTGCGTCGGCTGGTCTTGAAGTGCATGGACAGCTGGAAGGTGGAGACATCTTGGACGGCTTGTATTCTGCAGTAGCTGTCCCCAAAGTAGGACGCTGTGGAGCAGAGGTTGGAGAGCGTGAACCACGATGAACGACAACGACAGCCGACAAATGGCAAACAACCTTTTTTCCTGTACTTCCATCACATCACGTATCTTTGTTGATAATGCGCATAAAGACGGCAAACAACAGATCCTTTTGCTAATGGGTGGAATTAATGGAAAGGAATTAGCGGAGCTTAGGCGTGCGTGCACAATTTGAGGGTTTCGGGTGTTTATCGTGTTTAAAAGATCACTGTCGCAAAGCACGCCAGCTGTTCGTGACTTCAACGCGCGGCCGGGAAAGGGCCGCGATGTGCGCTCCACGATCTCTCACGTCATTCCGATCAGAAATCCTTCGGCGGTCGGATCCTCAGACTCGACGATGTTCGCCAGGTCTCTCGAACGTGAGAAAGGAGACTTCGATTCGGCGATGGCTGCGGTTTGAGCGTGATCGAGCCCCTCCCCCCCTCGGAGCCAGCTGCGACCGGCCCGAGCGCGGCTCCGCTCCGCTACCCGTCAAAGGGATTCTCTCAGTAAGACATCGCTCATTAGCCCCCGAGAGCTCCGCTTGGCAACAGGGAAGACGCCGAGAGAGCCGCAGGATTTCCCAGGCTCGAGTTGTCTCCACGCCAATGATATGCAAATGTAGCCACCTGCCTCGAAACCCGTGCCCTGGGGAGCGCCGCCCCCCACCAAACCACCCTCCTCCATCTCCATCTCCGCCGCCCCCCCCCCCCCCCCACGACAAAATGTGAGCCGTGGAGGAAGCGGCAGCTGATTTCCCCACGGTCATGCTCAGAAATGCAAGTGGGACCGGCTCCAGAACCGGGTTTCCTATCACTGGGTTTTTCCGGAGCTGTAGCCAAGTCGAATTGGTGTGTGTGTGATGTGTGTGTGTGTGTGTGTGTGTGTGTGTGTGTGTGTGTGTGTGTGTGTGTGTCTCCCCCCGCAAGAGACACACACTGGCATGCTTTGGCAGAGGGCTCTAAGGTCAAGACATGATATTTTGCTGGAAGATAGCGAAAAAAGCCCTCCGCCGAAACATTATGTGGGATACGGGGGGATAGAGGAGGGTGGATATTATTGCTGTGTCAGAGGAACCTCAGCATTCCGATGAGGCGGCCGCACGGGGACGGACTAAGGGTCTCACTTAAAATCGCTCAGCTCAGCTCGCTCGGTGGATTGCGCAACGGCAGCGGACCAAATGCCACGAGCGTTAAGACCGAAATCACTTCGGCTATTTCATAACAAATAATGACACGGAAGAGAGTAAACAGACGCACACTCATGCGACTATAAAAGGACAACTATTTTACTCGCGCGCTCATTTTGGTGTATGCTGTGTGTGCTGTACGCGCGAGTGTGTGTGTGTTGACAAGGGGGGCCGGCCTCCGCAGACGCCGCTGTGTACCGACCCGGCTTGAAGTCTCACAGTTCGTTTCTCAGTAAAAGTCTTCCATCTTGTCCGTCGTGAATTCGTCTGGCCACGGACGTGCGAACCAGTCGCCTTTTGTCGCCAAAAAGGACCAAAAAAACTAAAACTAAGCCTCGCTCGGTGACTTACACGGAAAAGGGGGGAGGGGGGGCGTTTGATTTGGTGCTCCAAGGAGTTCAGCTGGTTAGTGATGAACCATCGCGGGCGGAGACGGCCACGTTTTCATTAAACTCTTCTGCTGTTTCCGAGGAGGGCGGCGGTAAATCGCATCGGTGGCGCATCTGTGGTGAATTACTGTCGCGTTACAGTTGAGGCTTTTTGTCATTGGTCTGGAGTTAGAGGAACAGCCTTCTGGTCTGTGTGGTCTGAGGGGCGACAACGAAGCTACGATGCGGAAAGACACTCGAGATACAACTCAACTATTCAACTCATAATCTCATAAATAATCGATCGAACAACTGGCAATAACAACAACAACAACAACTATAAACTACCAGACACAGTATTGCATTGTTAGATATGATTCAGTGAACTATTTACCAAAGATGAAATATCACCGATACACAACGCATCTCCACAGTGCATTGTCAGATAAGATTTGAGGACGCCGCTGAACAAACTATTGGCGAAAAGCCGTCCGAAAACACTCTCATACGCATGAGTCTGGATGCCAACGTTGGTCAAACAGATGCGACGGTGCCAGAGTCTACGCCAAAAGAGAAGCTAGCTAGCTAAAAGGAGCGCGCCAACGCTAATTGAATGGCGCCTTCGGGGCTGAAGACCGACCGGCGGACGAGCAGCAGCGTTAAAAGAATAAAAAACGGAATCACAATCGCTCCTTCAAGGCGGCGCCTTTCAGGAACTGTTCGCTTAGCTTCAGGATGAGGGGCTGGAAGAGAGAGAGAGAGAGAGAGCGAGAGAGAGAAGAGAGAGAGAGAGAGAGAGAGAGAGACAAAGAGTGAGAGAGGGAGCCCCGCCAAGGCAGCACTGCCAGGAGATATTCAGGTTCAAGCTGCAACATACCTAAATGGGACATCCACGTATCATAATTATTATTATCATGATTATATAGAATTATTGAGGAGGCCTCTTGAGATCTCGCTCCGCAGGCGGGCTGCTGTACATCGGGATTCGAACACAGGACCTCCGGCCGGGGTCGAAGGTCAAGACACCCAAACCACGAGACCTATCCCGCCGACCGTGCCTCACGTGCCTGACTGGGACGATGACTCTCTCGTATGACTCTCTCGTATGGCTATGAACAGCCCACAGCCCACAGCCTCCGCCACCACCACCACCACCACCACACCACTTTGCTTTAAGCTGCTGTTCCGACTCAGACTTGATGGGCTGTTGCAAGGGCGTGGGCCACTTCCACACGCCAGCAGCGAACAGAGCTCCCTGTGTGTGTGTGTGTGTGTGTGTGTGTTTGTGCACGTGTACACGACCACACAGCACACGCAGCACACACTGAACGCCCAGCAGGTGGCCGTTGTGCGTCCACCTTGACGGAGAATGAACACGCCTCAAAGTCTCAGGGGGCGGAGTCTTCACTGAAGGGCCCCGCCCCGCCCAGCTAAGCCCCGCCCCGCCCAGCCCGCCCCTGCAGCCCTGACTTCACTACTACACTACTCTGACTGTGGTGTCCGGACACCAGGAGTCTCCTGGTCGGAGGCCAGTGCAGATGGCTGTGATTTGATGACTGGACGAGCTTGTATTTATATATACGCAGCGCGGGCGGAAACTAAGGCGATCGCTGTGCTTCGCCGACGGTCGGATGAATCAGCCCCTTGTACTTCCGTCCGTCCGTCCGTCCGTCCGCCCCCCCACCCCTCCCGCTCTCTCTCTTTCTCTCTTTCCTTCTCCTCCTCTCTGCCCATCCGGCACGATGGTGTCTCCGTCTACAGAGAGAAAAGCTATGCTTGGGCGGGATAAAAAAAAAAGAGGGAAAGAGCAGCAGAGAGAGAGAGAGAGAGAGAGAGAGAGAGAGAGAGAGAGAGAGAGAGAGAGAGAGAGAGAGAGAGAAAAGGAACATGAGAGTGGGAGAGATAGAGCGAAGGATTGATAGAAAAAGAGATCGGGAGAGAGTGACATATAATCATAGAGGGAGAGAAAGAGAGGCAGCGATAGAAAGAAGAGAGGAATGGAAGGAGGAGGTGGCAGAAAGAGGGAGCCTGATAGAAAGAGAGAGGGAGAGAGAGAGAGTGACAGAGAGACAGAGCTGAAGAGAGTGATGGAATGACAAAGGGATAGAAAGAAATATTAGCTTATTGTATGTTCTGAGATGTTGGTAATGTACTCAGAACGGCACGTCTGCTCTCATCTCAGCTATTATGCAGACAACCTAGCAATTATGAAACTGTTCTATTAGCCTATGCAACTATGAATGATTGAATCCCTGCTCTATTCTCTATCTCTTATGTCCACCAAGTGATATATTGCTGTCTCTCCTTCAACAAATGTACCTCTTTGTTAGTCACTTTGGATAAAGCGTCTGCCAAATGCCTAAATGTAAATATAAATGTAAATGTAAAATGTCAAAAGAAAGAGAGACAGCGGGAGAGAGACAGTCCACAGGACGACGCAGTAGATTGGAGACACACGACGCCGCATCCCGCGACTCCGTCCCGGACGCGAGGATGAGTCAGCCGCTGGCCGCTCACACTACCGAGGATAAAGACGAGCCTTGAGTCTAAAGGGTCCTCATTTGTCCCACGCCGCCGCCGCCGCCCCCGTCCGGGAGCGTACGCGTCGCTCGGACACAAAGACGAGACAAGAGCGCCTGTAGCTGTACCAAGGACACGGACGCCACCGCAACGTCGCGGACGGTGCTTGACTCAGAAGTGTACATTTTATTCGCTCGCCGTTGACTTGACGTCGATTTTCCTCCGCAGCGAATGGGACTGCGAATTCAATGAGGCCAGAAAATTACTTCATAACATCTCTCTCTCTCTCCCTATCTCTCTCTCTCTCTGTCTCTCTCTCTCTCTCTCTGTCTGTCCCTCTCCCTCTCTCTTTCTCTCTCTCTCTCTCTCTCTCTCTCTCCCCTATCTCTCTCTCTCTCTGTCTGTCTCTCTCTCTCTCTGTCTGTCCCTCTCTCTTTCTCTCTCTCTCTCTGTCTGTCTCTCCTCTCTCTCTCTGTCTGTCCCTCTCCCTCTCTCTCTCTCTCTCTGTCTCTCTCCTCTTCTCTCTCTGTCTCTCTCTGTCTGTACCCTCTCTCTTTCTCTCTCTCTCTCCTCTCCTCTGTCCTCTCTTCCCTAATCTCTCTCTGTCTGTCTCTCTCTCTCTCTGTCCTGTCCCTCTCGCCTCTCTCTTTCTCTCTCTCTCTCTCTGTTCCTGTCTCTCTCTCTCTGATCTGTCCCTCTCTCTTTCTCTCTCTCTCTCGTCTGTCCCTCTCCCTCTCTCTCTCTCTCTCTCTCCATCTTTCTCTCTCATGTTCTCTCTCTGTCTCTCTCTCATCTCTCCCTCAGTCTTTCCAAATCAATTGATATGCCTGATTAACAGAAAACATTGAATAACTTTCAGAAATCACACGGCTGTTCGGTAAATAAGAAATAAATAAATAAATAAACAAAATAAATAACTAAAATAACCGGTGGCTTTTGCTGTGACTTTGCTTTCTCCATCATCGCCATGGCAACAGCGGGCAGGCAGGAAACCCAAACAAACTGGTGTTCCGCCCGCAGCCTCGCGGCTAACCGTGGGTCCGCCTGACGATAAATGCTGGGTTGGTCATTTATTTCCCCCACCTGCTGCTGCTGCTGCTGCTGCTGCTTGCTGCTGCTGCTGCTGCTGTTCCTGCTGCTGCTGCTGCAACCAGGAAACACTGACGAGAAGGGTGTTGTTATATTAAGAATAGGGCCGCTCCCGGCTACCCACACCCTGACAGAGACAGAGAGACACAGAGAGAGACAGAGAGACAGAGAGAACGAGAAGAGACCACCAGAGGGACAGATAGGAGAGAGACACACGAGAGAGACAGACGACGACACAGAAGACCGAGAGAGAAACAGACGAGGGACAGAGTAGAGAGAGACTAGAAGCAAGGGCACAGACGACAGACAAGGAGACAGAGAAGAAGAGGGGACAGATAAAGGAAGAGAAGATAGAGAGACAGACAAGAACTAGAGAGGACACAGAAGAGAAAGAGAGATAGAGAGACAGAGAGAGACAGGAGACGAGAGAAGAGAATACAGAGAGAGAGAATACAGAGAGAAGAGAGAGAGAGAGAGAGACAGAGAACAGAGTAGACAGGGAGACAGAGGGAGAGACAGACAGACACAAGAGACACAGAGAGACAGAGACAGAGAGAGAGATAGAGAGAGGAGACGAGAGAGACAGAGAGAGAGATACAGAGAGAGATACAACACAGAGAGAGAGAGAGAGAGAGAGAGAGAGAGAGAGAGAGAGAGAGAGAGAGAGAGAGAGAGAGAGAGAGAGAGAGAGAGAGAGAGAGAGAGAGAGAGAGAGAGAGAGAGAGAGAGAGACATATGTTTACATATTTGTTTGTTATAGAATATCTGCAATTGTACATTTGTAAATGGACAATTGTAAATGAGATTTGTTTTGTTTTTGTTTTTATTTACCACTCGCTTTGGCAATGTAAATGTATGTCTCCCATGCTAATGAAGCTCTTTAAATTTACATTTATATTGAAAATGTAATTGACAGACAGACAGAGACAGAGACAGAGAGGAAACAGGGGAGACAGACTGTGATACAGAGACAGAGACAAAGAGAGAGGGGGGGGAGAGAGAGAGAGAGAGAGAGAGAGAGAGAGAGAGAGAGAGAGAGAGAGAGAGAGAGAGAGAGAGAGAGAGAGAGAGAGAGGGAAAGACAGAGACAGAGACAGAGAAAGAGAGAGAGAGAGAGAGAGAGAGAGAGAGAGACAGGAGAGAGAGACAGAGACCGAGAGAAACAGGGAGAGAGAGAGACAGACAGACAGACAGACAGACAGAGACATCATCTTTGGTGTTCATGGGGAAATGGGACTGTTTCCATGGCAACCAATTTAATCACTCACTCTCTCTCTCTCTCTGTGTCTCTCCCCTCTCTTATATTATAGAAATCAGTTGGGGACAGGAACCACGTCATGTATCACACCTATTACACAAGACCTCCATCCATCCCTCCATCCATCCATCCATCCAACAAGTGACATCGCCCCCTCTGACACCCAATCACAGCGCGGCAGCCCCGTCCTCCAAAGGAAGGGGGAACATATTGTTCAGCTCAGGGTTGCAGACCTAAAGTTGCCACGACAGCACAACACAGCACACAGCGCTAGCTACCACCGCTATCAGCAGGCGGGGGCCCCCCTGAACACAGGGAGCTGTTTAGGGGAGCCGCCCCCCCCCACCCCCACCCCAACACCACCACCACCACCACCACCACCACCAACCCCCCCCTCATCTGCAGTTAAATGCCAGGGAGGCGAAGCAGAGCAGCTCCAACCCCCCCCCCTCCTCCGCACGCCACCGCTGGGCGTCTTTATGAGTCCTCGGCGAGTCGCGCTTTTTTAGAAGTCACCGGGGAACGCGCTTTCAGCGTTCTTTTATGGAGGCCGTTTCTCAAGCCAGACTTTGTGGGGGGAAATCGCTTCTCTTTTAGCCGAGTCTTTGCAAAATCTCCATCTGCCTCTCTCCGCGACCCCTTTGAGACGCGCCCATTGGCGAAGAGGCAGGCACACACACACACATATACACACACATACACACACACAGTCGCACACCATGCACAGGGTTGTATGGCCCCGGTCTACAATGGGGCCACTTCCTTGAGAAATAATGACAAACTTTTTCCCGACCGCCTCGGCTGTAAAAACCCAGGGCGGCGGGGGGGGACGGCGACGAGAAATTATGACCTTTTGCTGCGAACAAAGAGCAACAGCATTGCCCGCATCGCCGGGCGCTAAGCTGTGGAAACGTACCTGTGAGAAAAGGGCGGCAAAGCATTGGGCGGGCGGGCGGGCCGGCCGGGCGGGCGGGCCGGGCGGGCGAGCCGGGCGGGCGGGCGAGGTGGACGTGCATGTATTTTAAGGAGCCTGGAGAGAGAGTGAGGTCTGGGGCCCTGGGGGAAAACCAGTGGCCTCAGAATTAATTGGGAAAAAATACGCCTCTTCCCTCTTTCACCGGCGGTACACACAACAGGTTGCTTCTTTCTACTTGCGCGAGACGGATGCATTACACAAAGACCAACGGTATTTAATTAAAGGATCACTTTGGGACATTTCATCCTTGGACCCCATTTTCCCGTCGTTTTGGGCCTAAGTGACGAATGCGGACAACAATTTCTGAAATTGGTTCAGTATTGAGTGAGATTGCTTCGGCCGCCAGCCACAAAACATTTGTATTGGAACCCTTTGGGGGTAATAGCGTCACGTCAAGCTCTCGTTCTTTGGCTACTGACGGGCTCAGATTGTTTTTAGAGGTGTCTCAATGCGTTACGGAAAGGATCCCTACAGAGAAATAAACTATTTTCTTCACCTTTTGTGGTCGATCCTGTCTGTTTGTTATTGTGTCTTCCTCTCAGCCTCCAGGAGAAGCCGGACTCCTCATGAGAGTTGAGTTGGAAACGTGAGAGAGATTTGGAGGGAACAGTAGCCGGCATTTGGACAACAGAAGTGTTGCTTCGTGTTATCTAAAAGATTTTCAAAGTCATGGCGGAATATAGATTTCCACAATGTGAGATTTCACGAGATTTCAGAGCGAGACGTCTCCTCGAGTGAACCGGGATTAGGTGAAAGGTAGAGAAAAAGACGTCTCTGTAGGCGATTCCTTACTGTCACGCCTTCAGACACTTATGATACCAATCTTAGCCTGTCTAGTAGCAGCAAAACAAGCACCTTTAGAGGACACACAGTGGCGTTTGCCTTAAAGGTTTTATATTGCAGATGTTTCATGGCTGACGGCTGAAGCAATCTCGCTCAACACCGGACAAACTTCAAAAACCGTTGTCTGCTTTCATAACTTAGACCAACAATGATGGAGAGAAAGGGGTCCAGGCTGAAGAATCCCAACGTTATCCTTTAAGTAAAAAAACGTTGTTTTTGGTCGAAACCAGATTTCTCTACGTGACGACCAATGAGGTTGATTGAGACCAGGTGCTGGCGTACGTTTCCATGAGATTGTGTCTCTCTGACCCAATCACGGGATGAAGACGTGGACATGTGAACGGGGGGGGGGGAATCCGGAGGAATGAGCGAGGTGAGGGGTTAAGCACCTGAGGACCACACAAACGCCCCGTCTCTCTCGCCTGTCACAGCCGCCTTTTGTTAAGACGGAGGGAGAAAAAAAAAGCACAGAAGGTTTGAAACAACAAAAAAGCTGAGGCAGCTCCAGGCCTCCGACTCCTCCTAACGTTATCGTAAACTGTTACAGATGAGACCTACGCTCATAATCTAGACGTCTGCTTTTCACTTCAGACTCACGTGAGGATCTGCTCCCGATGCCACGAGTTGCCGTGAGGCCAACGAGAAAGTATTAAATCATACAAACGGGGTATTTATTCCACAATTATCCCTCTGTATGTATCTTGTGCTGGTGCACCTCTACTTGCTTCCCTACCGTTTTGGAGTTGGGGGGGTTATTGCATTCGAGAGTAGTTCACAATTCATTTTCACAATAGGCGCTTGTGTGTTTCTAAGCGGTTAAACAGTAAAAGGTGATGGGTCTTCACAACTTTCATGGAAACGTTTATCCGACCTTACCAACGCTTGTGTGGGCATGAGTACATCATAAGACAGTGGGGCAACATCGGTTTAGGCATCAAACACCAAGCGTTTAGTCGCGAGCACTTATCTGTCAAACGCATTAAACACATTCGATAAAGACAGTGGGGCAACATCGGTGTTTACGCATCCAAAGCTAACCAAGCGTTGTTAGTCGCGAGAGGCATGGGGATGTCCAAACTGCACTTATCTCGCGCTCAAACGCATTTTGCAGCCACGCACACAATAACCTCATAAGACGCTATTGCCCAATGATCCCTCTGTATGTATCTTGTGCTGGTGCGATCGTCTACTTTGTCTTCCGCTACCGTTTTTGGCATGTTGGGGGGTTATTGCATGTCGAGAGTAGTTCACAAGTTCATTTTCACAATAGGCGCTTGTGTGTTTCTAAGCGGTTAAACAGTGAAAGGTGAGCTGGGTCTTCACAATCTTTCATAGGAACGTTTTATCCGACGGCTTACCAAGTGCTTGTGGTGGGCGATTTGGTACATCAGTGAAGAGCAGTGGGGGCAGACGATCGGTTTGAGCATCAAACACCAACCCCCCCAACTCCAAGACACCGCGGTAGGGAAGGCCAAGTAAGGTGCACCAGCACAAGATACATTAACAAGCAGGGACTCATTGCGGCAATCAGCGCTCTGCTATCTCGGGCGGTTATTGCCGTGCTGTGGTCGTTGCAAAAACATAGCCCGGCTCCTTCGACCGCGCCGGAGACTCGAAGATGCGTTACTGGGAACCATCCCCATGCCCTCTCGCGAACTAAAACGCCTTCGCGGGTTCCTTGAAAATGGCCTAAAAACCCGACTCTGTCGTGGCCCCAACTGTCTTATGATGTACTCAGTCCCACACAAGGGCATTGGTAAGGGTCGGATAAACGTTCGTCCCATGGGACAGCTTGGTGACAAGGAACCAAATCCCACCTTTTTAAGCTGTTCTTCACGACCGGCTTAGAAACTACCACACCAACAGCGGCCCATGTGTGACAAACATGGGCAATTGTGAATACTACTTCCAGCTCGCGACACTGCAATTACAGCCCCCCCAACTCCACAAACCACCGCGATAAGGGAAGCCATTGAAGTACGGAAGGCTGCACCAGCACAAAGATAAACCATACAAAGCACGGGATTCAATTGGCAAATAGCCGGTCCTTACTTGAGGGCTATTTGTGTGCGGCTGGCTGCCCAAAAGCGTATTACGCGCGCGAGATAAGTCGCACAGTTTGGACATTCTCCATAGGCCTCCCTCGGCCGAGACTCAACACGCTTTGGTGTTCTCTGATGCCCTATACAACCCGATGTTGGCCCCACCTGCTTCATGAGACTCATGGCCTCCAGCCCACAACAGCATCGTAACGGTTCGCGCCATACAACGTCTTACATGGCAAAACGTATGGTTTCGAAGGAGACCCCATCAGACCTTTCCACCTGGTCTGAACGCACGCTTACGCGAGACACACCACAACGCGGGCACTATTGTGGAGAAATGAATGTTGGCTGACACCTTACTCTCCGGCAATGCAATTGAACCCCCCCAAAAACTCCAAGCAAAGCGGTAGGGCGGAAGCACAAAAGCTGTCACAGAGGCTGTCCACCTGACGCACACAAACAGATACATACGCAGAGGCGGCATTGTCATTGCGGCCAATAGGCGTCTTATGAGGGTCCTGATTTGTGTGCGTCTCGGGCTGCAAAACAATCGCGTTTGCAGCGCGCAGAGACAAGGTGCAGTTCTGGGACAGTCTCGCAGTCGGCCCTTCCTCCCGTCGGACCTAACACGGCTTGGTGTTTTGATGCCCGCTGCAAAACCCGACTTGTTGCCCCCCCACTGCTCGTCTTACATGATCGTCCACTCCATCTGCCCACGACAACGCCATTTTGGTTCAACAGTGTGCGGATCATCACCAAACCGTTTGTCCTATGGAAAGTTGTGGACAGGACGCCCATCACCTGTTTTACACTCTTTTCAACCGCCTTATGAAGACACACCAACAAGCGCGCCTATTGTGAAAAAACGCATCGAATTGTCGGAAACTACCTCTCCGACAGTGCAACTAACCCCCCCAACTCCAAAAAACGGCTACGGGGAGCCAAGCTCAGAGATGCACCAGCCCACAAGATTAACACTACCAGCAGACATTGCGGCCAATCAGCGGTTCCTTATGAGGTTATTGTGTGGCGTTGGCTGCAAAGATGGCGTTATGAGCGCCCCGAGACTTATAGTGCCGAGATCTTGGACATCCCACTGGGCCCTCTCGCGACCTTAAACACTGCTTGGTTCGTTCTTGAGTTTGCCCTAAACAACCTCGATGTTGCCCCACTGTGTTCTTTGATCTTGTTCCACTCATGCCCACACAACTGGTAAGGTCGGATAACACGTTTCCCCTGGAAAAGTTGTCGACAGACCATCACCTCTTTAACTGTTTAACCCGCTGTGGAGAAAAGCACACAAAGCGGGGCCTATTTAGTGGGAAAATGAATTTGTGAACTCCTTCGAATGCCAATACACCCCGCCCAACTCCAAAAAGGGTAGGGAAGCAAGTTAGAGGGTGCAACCAGCACACAGATCACATATCAAGAAGGGATTTCATTGGGGCGGGCACAATAGCGTCTTATTTTGAACGTTATTGTTGTGCTGGCTGCAGAAACAATGCGGTGGAGCGCAGATTAAGTGCAGTTTGGACATCCATGCCCTTTCGCGCGACTAAAACGCCTTGGTGTTTGATGGCCTAAAACCCGATGTTGCCCCACTGTTCTTTGATGTTACTCATGGGCCCGACACAGCGCATTGGTAATGGTCGGATTAAACGTTTGCCATGAAAAGTTGTAGAAGCGACCCCGACAGTCACCCTCTTTAACTTGTTTAACCCGCTTCTATACAGACACACAAGCCGGCCTATTGTGGAAAATGAATGATATGTGAAAGTCTCACTCTCGGAATGGCCAATACGCCAAGCGTCCAAAACTGGTTGTAGGGAAACGCAAGTAGGAAGGTGCCAAAGCAGCAACCAAGATACATACAAGAAGGGACCTCCATTTGGGCAATAGCGTCTTATATGCAGCGTCATTTGTGGCGTCGGCTGCCAAACAAAATTTGCGTCCTTTCGAGCGCTGACATGAATCCAATCTGCCAGAGTTTTGGACTGCCATGCCTCTCGCGGGAGCTAACGC
>PIJE02005593.1:0-2500 GCA_002895965.2 Coryphaenoides rupestris
GACGAGCTTCGTAAGCCATGAAGATAAAACCGTATTAATCCTGCGAGGTAAATGCAGGCGTTGCTCTCCATCCCTCCCTCCCACCGTCACCTCCCCATCACCTGGAGGTAAACAACCTCCCGTCCTCCTGTTGCCTAGCGATTAGCCTCTCCTCTCTGATAACAGCCGGCTCCTGCCAACGCCGCCACCTGTTCTTCAGGTGTTGCTGGACCCAGTTTGGAACACACACGCACACACACACACGCACGCACACACACGCACACACACACACACACACACACACACACACACACACACGCACACACGCACACACACACACAATCTACCTTTCTCTGCACAGACAATACCTGCTACTGTACTGTGTGGCTTATCAGCTCAGATTTGATTGAACTTTCTCTCTCTCTCTCTCTCTCTCTCTCTCTCTCTCTCTCTCTCTCTCTCTCTCTCTCTCTCTCTGTCTCTCTATCTCTCTCTCTCTCTCTCTCTCTCTCTCTCTCTCTCTCTCTCTCTCTCTCTCTCTCTCTCCTCTCTCTCTCTCTCTCTCTCTCTCTCTCTCTCTCTCTCTCTCTCTCTCCCTCCCTCCCTCTTCTCAGACCCTCTCCCCAGACCCAGACTGTGGGGAGTGTGTGGTGATAAGAGGATCTCAGGTGCAAAATGAGGACCTCATGGGGGCGGCTACTCCTCTCATTAGCGAGCATGCTAACTAGCTGGGCGGGGTGGTGAGATGGCGTCCAGCTCCCAGAAACGTCCCTCCTTGTCCTGCCGCCCCGTCGCCGTTGGATACCACCTCGTCGCGTTTCCCAGGTTACTAGCTTAGCGGAGATGACCAAGGTTACCTGGGTTACTGAACTGCTCTTGAGAATTAAGTTGATCACACTGATGACGAATGCAGAAGGCTTATGTGTGAAATAAAATAAAGTTGTAGGCATGAATAGTGAAAACAAGTGAAGAAAAAAAAATATATATAGGAGCTATATGAGGAATAACCTCGGCACAATAATAATTTGATATTGCCAGATATCACACTAATATCTCCAGAGTATGAGGTGTGAATGAAAATATTAATATACAGTTCCAGGATATAAACGGTTTGAGCTTCACCGTTTCCCCGGCGAAGCTCGCTCCCCGTGAGCGGGTTTGAAACGGGTGCAGGTGACGACAAAGAAATATTTAGCAGTGAACAGCTCAGCATACGCTCAGCAGACACCTGCTCCCATAGACACTGCTCAGTAATCACATCTCGACTTGACACCTCCAGAGACTCTACTGTCACCTGTCTGTCAGTACCGAGACTGTACTGTCTATCACCTGTCTGTCAGTGCCGAGACTGTACTGTCTATCACCTGTCTGTCAGTGCCGAGACTGTACTGTCTATCACCTGTCTGTCAGTACCGAGACTGTACTGTCTATCACCTGTCTGTCAGTGCCGAGACTGTACTGTCTATCACCTGTCTGTCAGTACCGAGACTGTACTGTCTATCACCTGTCTGTCAGTGCCGAGACTGTACTGTCTATCACCTGTCTGTCAGTACCGAGACTGTACTGTCTATCACCTGTCTGTCAGTGCCGAGACTGTACTGTCTATCACCTGTCTGTCAGTGCCGAGACTGTACTGTCTATCACCTGTCTGTCAGTGCCGAGACTGTACTGTCTATCACCTGTCTGTCAGTGCCGAGACTGTACTGTCTATCACCTGTCTGTCAGTACTGAGACTGTACTGTCTATCACCTGTCTGTCAGTACTGAGACTGTACTGTTTGTCACCTGTCTGTATAACTAGCATGATAACTAGCATGATAACTAGCATGATAACTAGCATGATAACTAACATGATAACTAGCATGATAACTAGCATGATAACTAATGATAACTAGCATGATAACTAGCATGATAACTAGCATGATAACTAGCATGATAACTAGCATGATAACTAGCATGTATAACTAGCATGATAACTAGCATGATAACTAGCATGATAACTAGCATGATAACTAACATGATAACTAGCATGATAACTAGCATGATAACTAGCATGATAACTAGCATGATAACTACGTTGGGCATGAGGTGTCTTTTCTTCTCGGACATCTCAGCCACTTCCTGTAATCTCAAGGGGGACACTGGGAATCGAACCAGCGACCAGCGAGCAACGCCGAGGGCGCTGTGCTGTCCTGTTCTGACGCCTGTCTCCCAGTACTCCCATTAAAAAGTTGGAATTGTGCTTGGAGCCAAACCTTTTAATTGTGGTAGAATTCTCATTTCCGTTGGTGTACTCGTGACAACATACTTCGGGAAATGGAATGGATTCAAAATTGGGGAGGAGGAGGATCAGGGGAGGCAAGAGAGGAGGAGGAAGAGAAGGATGGAGAGAGGGAGGAGGAGGAGGAGGAGAGGAGAGGGAGAGAGAGGAGGAGGAGGAGGAGGGGGAGGAGAGGAGGGGAGGAGAGGAGGAGGAGGAGGAGGGGAGGAGAAGGAGGAGGGGGAGGAGTAGGAGGAGGGGG
>PIJE02005593.1:10000-18202 GCA_002895965.2 Coryphaenoides rupestris
AGGCCACCGCGAATACACCAGCCAATAAGCATAGACCAATTAGCAGTAGCATTCAATCAGACAGACCACAACAGACCTGTGATTGAGGTTTGTATCGAGAGAAGGCAGAAAAGCGCGGAGGACAGAGCGACATTCAGGAACTAAACATCGCAAGTGTCGCATTCACACATCCCTGGATGAAGGCAAGACGGATTCGCCCGACCAATTAGTTTTGGAAAAGCTTGCCCCGGGTCGGTCCGACATTTCTCTGGGAGTGTTCTAAAAAATCTAAATCGTCTCCGACGGGAAGCGGCGCAGTCAATCTCGAAAACACGTCCCGCGGTGCATTTCACTCGCTAAATAGCTGATGGATAAGCCGTGCCACCAGTTCGCCCCAAATAACAGCACTTTACATTAATTACAGCGGCTTTTAAGTTGCTGTGTCTATGCAGATCTTCCACTGAGCCATGTCTAAGAGTGTCTAAACGCTATGTTACTGGAGATGTAAAACCACATCCGGAGCGACTGTTACTGCGTCGCATTTAATCTCGATTAACCAGCACAGGGTTGCCCGTCTAGAGGAACTACTGCGGAGCGGTGAAAGTCTTACACGTCACCGTTCGTGAACCGCATGAGAACAATGTACTCTTTTGTGATTCACTGTTGGATAAAGCGTCTGCCAAATGCCCTAAATGTAAAGGTAAATTGTAAATGTAAATGTAACGTAAATGAATGGACTGAGTCGGTCTGAGCACATTGTACCCTTTGTGTCCACAGAGTGAGTTGTTTTGAACTCTCTCGTAGAGCCGTCTACATGTTATCTAAAGAAGAAGGTCAGGGTGTCCTGCCTACCGGGTCGACTAGCAGATCACCCCCACGTGAGTGCTTCGACCCCTACGGGCGAACCTGCAGAACGCATTCAAGCGTCCACAGGGGACCTCCCAAAACACCACTAAGTGACTTGGTAACAAAACCGTGGCGACCGAGGAGGCCAAATAATTCGCCTATAGAGCGGGCGTCCATCGCCTTCTGTACACCTACAGAATCGCGCGAACCGGGCGTGTTTTTCTGCCACATCGGAATATTTGTTCTTAAATTAGCCCGTAACATAAGACGATAATTAAGCTCGATTGTGTTCCTCTTATTACGAGCTTTTATTCATTAAAAACAAAGGGATGCAGCGCGCAGCGCAGAGCTGTCAGGGTAATGTGGTTTTTTTGAGTATTGGAGGACAGTGCAAGCCGACTATTAATCTCAAATGTAGGACAAGGAGCCTATACAGCTTTATGGTGCAACGTGAGCGAAAGCAGTCCTTGAATAGAGGAATTATTTATTATTTATTTATTTATAGCTCGCGTGCTCGTGCATTATCATATTCATCGAGTCACAATAAGCATTCCCGCGGCGTCCGTCCCTCATGACGCGGGCCTCGATTCGGTTAGCTCCGCGCCGCTTTACCGCACGAATCGGACGCGGGGTTCCAGTCTGGCGCGGCGGTTCGGGAGCGGAGACGGCGCCGGAGGTTTTTTCCGCGCTCGTCTGAAATCGGAAAAAACAAAACCGCTCTCTTCGGAACACCGCGACGAATCGTTCAGATCGTTTCCTCATTGTGTCCAAATTCAGCGGCAAGTGCCCTGATTGAACGCATAAATGAGTTCATAATATTCTTCTCTTTCATATTTATTATTATTATTATTATATTATTTATTATTATAATAGTGGTCGTATTTGCCTTGTCTATAGATAAATATGTTCAGACTAATTTCAATCGTGTGGTTTAATCCCCGGACACGAGGATTCATTATTTATTTACTCCGCTGTTCTCTGATAACGGGGATCAACTTTAAGCTTCCAGAATAACAGCTGAGAAGAAAAAAATTGCCAGGCATGAAAAATCACTGTGCCAACCATCAGATAACTGCATTCCAACTCCCAACTCACCCCCTCCTCCCTCCCTGTCCTCCCTCTCATCTTCTCTCCCCCATCACTCCTCTCTCCTCTCCTCACACCCTTCTCCGGCTCGCAGTTTGTTTACCTCCATACCCGGCGGATGTGCGGTATCCTCTCTCTTCTCACCGTGTTCGACACTCCCGGTGTGGAGGGAGGCGCACTGCTATTCGTGCGAGTGTACGCCAAACGCCTTAGCAATTACCTACGTCGCGGATTAATACGGTTTTATCTAGGTGGCTTTGTACGAAGCCTGCCCTCTTTGACAGCGTGCGTGGTGAGGTATCCATGAGTGGTCCGACACCTACACATGCATCACGTTTCGCCTGCGTCTACCGCCCTTCCCTCTCTCTACAATCGTCGGTCCATGATGACCTCTGCAGACACCATCATCACCACCACCTGATCTCGCCACCCCTGTCTACCCACTGCCGCCCCCCCCCCGAGCCAGGACAAGGATGAATGCCTCAGCGGCATTCACACACCCAACACACAATCATCACACACGGAAAGGCACGACAATTCAGACAACACAAGAACAGCAACAATATCTATCTCCTTTATTCTTGGGTTCTTGTTACAGTTGATTATTGTGTGTTTCCTTGCAAGTTGACGCCCGGCTTCATTCCTGGCTTGATTGTGGCTGTATCTATCGTGTTTCGGAGAAACTTATTGGTTCCTCGTGGGCGCACTACAGGACACACACACACACACACACACATTATACCACACTTACTTACAATCACCCATCAGGGATGAACAATGAGGCCAACAACACAAAAAATAAGGAAAACAAGACACAGAACATCACATCAACATGGGTCAAGATTAGGTAGGCCCATAGGACCCCACACTTACACACAACACGAATAATGAAGACACAAGGATGCGGACACATATGGCATGACTATCTACAAGAACCGCAAGTGGCGATATGAAGCACAGCACCCACACACAAAGACAGCAGATGGATTGAAGGACGACATTCAGGACAACAACAGCACACTCTCCCACACGTGCCGGACGCACACCATCGGAACACCCCAAAGCAAAAACACACAACACCACATTATACAAAAGCATAGTGCTACGCACTCCCAACCAGCACGCGGAACTACACAGCCACCAACAACGTGGCACACAGAGGACGAGCAGACACACAGCAAAGTCCGACCACTCTGACTAGCAAGCACGCGCGAGCCCAAGGCCCTCACCCTCTTCACATGGCTGCCTGCCAGTACAAATATTGTATGACCACAGCACCAATACAGCAACGGGAGCGAAAGGTTTTAATACTACAGTATAACTGTATTAATATATACAGTATATACTGTATAGGTCAATAATATTCTACTAGCGCCGGTACCCTATGTATATACTATATCTATATCTATAAAGAGAGAGACGAGCATCGACCGGCGTACGATGTAGATAAAACAGTTAGTGTCTTTCGACTTCCTCGCGTGGACCTACACTTCTCATAATTATAGTGATATTACTCCGCTTGTTTGCCTTGTCGATTAGCTGATTGTATGGTTGTTGTTGATGACAAGTCTGCTTGGGAATAACTGTCCTGTAGGCAAATTGTCCTGCAAACGTCGAGAGAAGAGAACATTGAGACGGTGCTAGAAGGGACGCGAAGGAGAAGAAGTGAGGGACGGATGAAAGTGGATCAGGCATGGGTAGAGACAGCTCCATCGTGGATTGAGTGTTTATCCATGAAGACAACACATACATAGAGAGCGAGAGACAGTGGTACGAGTGAATTGGGTTAAATACAGGTCTAGGCTTCAAGTAGGCATTTGCTGGAAACACTCGGTCTATTAAGCGATGGGATGAGGAAGGAGGAAATGTCAGACGTGTAGCATGTGATGGGGGATAATTGGGTGAGAGACGCAGGTGAGTGAGGTTCAGGCAACACACACAGAGACAGCACGAGAACGACGCATCAGAGGAGGATCTAATGGATATGGCACGAGCCGAGTGTTTATCGGTCGATTTGGAGGTGCCTTCATTTCATTTGCAGTGATTGAGTTGAGTTGAGTTATTGTGTGATGATTTATTACGAGGCGAGGAAGAGTGAAGTGTGTGGAACAGGGAGAAGCTTTCGTGGTGGAAGCCTGCTGTGGGTACGCGGGTGGAAATGGTAAAAGTGCGTGGGTCACGGCGGAGCGCCAGAAGACAGGCGCCTCGACGATCAGAACCGGAGCGACTATGGGATGTGTGAGTGAGTGCGAGCGTACAAGAAAAACGCGGAACACGGCGGGAAGATAACACAAAGGGCAGAGGGAAGGTGCAGCGTGTGAAGTTATTTAAAGTGCCAGCAATGAATATTGTGTAGGGCAAATGGCACCATTTGCGGTAGGGATGTGTAGTGGTTGGTGTAGTAGGTGTGTTTTTAGTTTGAAGGAAGGCAACCATGGCCTGAGTGAGTTGGGAGACAATAAGGTGTTAAGTGCAGCGTGATCCACACATGGGGACGCGTAAGCGGAAGGGAAGAAGCAGAAGTGGTAGAGGGATTCGTAGGAGGGGGAGGAGGAGACAGGGGAGAATGAAGACATAACTTAGAAGAGCGGTGTAGGGGGCTGGTCTGGGTTCGTTAGTCCCGTCACCCTCCATCCCAGTGATGCGCCTCGGCGTCAAACCACCAGGTGATCACCGGCGGTGTGGGATGAGCTCAATAACCTTTGACCGCGTCGGGGAGAGAGTTTGGTGCGTTAATCCGCCCCCCCCCTCCCCCCCGCCCAACCCGCACAACCTCGCCTCTTCCGCATCTGATAACATCTTAATTGCTCCCGCGTCCCCCCGCTAAGCGTACCTAGAAGGGAGAACCTGAGGCTGCCGTCCCATCGCCTCCTCCTCCTCCTCTGACCCGGGTCCTCCGTCCCCACTCTGGGCCAAGGCTCAGCTGAGGAAGGAGTAGTGCGGTACACGCTCGCCCCATGTGCAGTCTATAAACACTTCTGTAATTGCTCCCTAACCTCCGCTACGTCGGAACTGGCTTGCCTCCTCACCTCCTCTCTCCTCCTCCTCCTCCCCTCCTCCTCACCTCCATTCCCTCCTCAGGTTCGTCGTCGTCTAGTCTCTCTCCTCCTCTCGCCTCACTTCTTCTTCCATCTTCTTCCTCCCTATCCCCTCCTGTCCTCGCTCAGATCTCTGTCAGTGTCTGCTTCTCGTATCTCTCCTCCTCATTCTCCTCCTCCTACTCCTCGCTGTCTGTCGCTCTCCTCCGTGCTCCATTCCTCCTCGCCTCCTCTATCCTCCTCGCTAGATTCTGTCAGGTCTCTGCCTTCCTCCTCACCCTCTCTGCCCTGGTCCTCCTCCTCACTCTCCTCGCTCAGAGTTTTGCTGTCAGCGTTCTACTCTCCTCTCACCTCTCTCCTCCTCCATTCGCTCAATCTTCTGTCAGGTCTGCTCTCTCCTCCTCCTCCGCCATCTATTCCTCCTCTTCCTCCGCTCCTCTGCTCTCTACCTCTGTCCTCGTTCGTAGTCTCAGTCTACTGCTCTTCCTTCTTCCCTCCTCTCCTCGTCAATTTCTGTCACGTCTCCTCTCTCCCATCCTCTGTCTCATCCACCCTTCTCCACCGCCCCTCCTCTCCTCCTTCTCCCTCCTGCTCCTCGCTCAGATCTCTGTCAGGTCTCCTCTTCTCCTCGTCGTGTTTTAACGGTGGCGGGCGGGGGGTAGGATCGGTACCTCGAGTACAGTACCAAGTTTGCGGGCGAATCGACTTTCGGCGAATTCCCACTGCAATTATACACTAATTCTAATTAATGCGGACGCGGTGGACCCTTAATCACTCGACTTTTCAGTTCCTGGGCTCGTGCTTGTCAGTCTGCATGAGTGTAAAACAGGCCTGGCCGGCCCGGCGCCGCGTTGGCTCAGGGGATGCGCCTCGGCAACCGCCTAATCGTACAACTCGTTGGAGAAAACACGAGCTGTGAAGGGGGGGGAGAGGGACCGCGATAAAGAGGGAGCCCCCCCCTAGCGACCTGTGGGCCCCAGCGGCCAGGAGCAGGTGCGGAGCTCCATGTTGAGGGAGAGGGAGGAGAGGAGGAGGGGGAGACGAGCCAGGCAGGAGTAGTGGTCAAGCTCGCATGCAGCTGTCTGTCAGACAGAATACGAGCCGACTCCTGGAGTGAAATTTAGAGGCTGCACGTCGCAGTAATTAGCACTGGTAGAACGGAAGACCAGGGTATACACCGTCTCTGTTCAACTTCACTCACACGCATCCTCTCCCGAGATGAGACCCCGACCCTCCCTCTATCCCCCTCCGCCATCGCCACCTCTCCCCCTTCCTCTTTGCTTTCTGCTCCCCTAGTCCTCACACAATCCCGGTCCTCCCTTGCTCGTCCCCCTCCCCTTCGCCTTACCCCTTACCCTCGCCTCGCGCCTCCCCATGGTTATAGTTGGTGTCGGTGGTTCCTTCGGTTGCTGTGCTCCTTCATTGTGTGCTAGAGTAGCAATTAGGAAACCAAACGAATGTGGAATGTGGGGTGTTGGCGTATATATTTGTTGATTTCGATATGTCTGGCTGTTGTGGATGTGTTGACGCCACGTGGGCTCGTGTAGTGGTGTGGGTGTGTGTGGGTGTGTTGGCGCTCCTGCATTGTCGTTTGTGGCTTGGTGTTTGGGTGGTGTTGTGTGTCTGCGTGTTGGTGTGTTGTGTGCTGATTGGGTTTGCTGGCTTGGCGTGTTGGTTTTTGAATTGGTGGTGTTGGTGTTGGGTGGCGTGATGGTGGTGTGGGGTGCTGGTGGGTGCGGTTGTGATGTTCCGGTAAGACATTGTCGGGTGTAGTGAGTGTAGGGGTCTGCGGTGTCGTGTGTGGGCTCTGCGGGTCCTGTGAGATTGTGTGTCTGCCTTGTGTGTGTGTTCGCGTGTGTGTGTCCTGTCCCGCCGTCCGTGTGTGTGTCATCGCGTCGTGTGGTGTGTCTGCGTGTGTGTGTCTGCTTGCTGTGTGTCTGCGTGTGTGTGTCGTGTGTTGTGTGAGGCTGTGCCCGGGGCGGGGCAAACATGAAGTACGTTTATGGAAGCGATCAATCGATGTTGACAGGCCGCGCTCTCGCTGCCGCACCTGCCGTTCGCCGCCGCGCACAAGGTTGATTCGGTCCTCTGTGTCTGGTAGTGGAGGGTGTGGGTTGGGTCGTTGGGTAGTTTCTTAGGTCCCGGTGGGCGCGGTGGTTGTGTGGTTGGCGATCCGCCAAACGTACGATAGTGCTCGATCCACTACATCGCCATACACCACACACCAGACAACCACACACCACAACACACACACAACACACACAGCTATTAGTGCGCAGCTGTGTAGTTGGCTGCGCCACGATATCACTGAAAGCCATAGCACACTGCTTCTCTCATCTGCATCTTCTTGTCGTGCTCTTACTTCTTCGTCTTCCTACTCGTTCGTCGTCTTCTTCTCTCTCTGCCTTCTGCTTCTCTCGTCTTTGCGTCTTCTCTACCTAAATCGTGCACTAGCTAGATTACTACGTAGGAGAATAGTGCAGTTGTGAATCAAGACCAAAAGCGAAGAGCCAGAGCTGAACAGTAACACGAGAAAGATCGAGAGACATAGCGCGAGAGAATGGAAACGCACAACACACACACGCAGGACACAACGCAGGAAACACACACACGACTGCCGAGCCACCACCACAACGAACGGAAACAGAACCACGAGAACGAGAGAAGAGAAGAGAGCCGAGAGAGAGGCGGCGAGCGAGAGTTGTGTATCTTAATGGTTTTTATGTTGCGAGCATCGCTGTATGTGTGTTTGTGTGTGTGTTGTGTGTGTTTTGTGTGTGTGTGTGTGTCTGTGTGTTGTGGTGTATGCGAATGTGGTGAGTGTGTGTGTCCAACATCCCCCCAGCCCCGAGTTGACATCCAACACGACGCATCCAACCTCCCACTACAGACTACAGCAGCCAGTGACATCTCGGTGTTGCGACGGGCGGCGGCGAACGGCGTGCGCAGCGGGCGCCTGTCATCTTCCTCTGATTGCGTCGGCTCTAATACTTCCTGTTTTCCCCGCTCAAAAAGCCGCCACGCTTGTCGCCGGCGTCAAAGCTCCGCCCGTCAGTCTTGTACGGGGGAAGCGGCCCTAAACACAACAGTCAGCACAACACACAGCAAAGAGCTCCCGTCAACCCACCGCCTGACACCGTGTGACACGCGCGCCCGCACGATTGCAGAGAGCGCAGGAGGCACACGCACACACCGCGCACAGCACACACACGCACACACACGCATATATACACCCACACATTACACACCACAC
>PIJE02005595.1:0-7500 GCA_002895965.2 Coryphaenoides rupestris
TCTACTGCACCAAGTCTTGTTTATTTCAGGCCAGCGTGTTTTTTATTTAGTCGAAAGCTTTTCAGTCGCGAGTCTCCTTGAACTCCACAGCATTCAGTTGAAAGATTCATGTGTCTGTGAAAACACGAATGGAAGCTAAAAGATCGCTTTGACCCCATCGCTGCGAGGTCAAGAGGTCACAGCAGGTCACACCACGGTTGGACCAGAAGCAGAAAGGAAAGGAAACAACTTAATATCAAATCATAAAATTCCTTCTATTGTGTGTGTGTGTGTGTGTGTGTGTGTGTGTGTGTGCCTGTGTGTGTGTTTGTGTGTGTGTGTGTGTGTGTGTGTGGTGTGTGTGTGTGTGGTGTGTGTGTGTGTGTGTTGTGTGTGTGTGTGTGTGTGTGTGTGTGTGTGTGTGTCTGCGTGTGTGTGAGTGTGTGTGTGTGTGTCTGCGTGTCCCTACCCCAGTGCCCGTGTACCTCGGCTGTTAATTAATATTTCAGTCATCTATTCACGCAACAGATCTTCCTAATAGTCGCTAACGAGCCGGTGAGCGCTACACCGCTCGCCTGTTAGCTCGCCGCCGTTTGAGTCAACACACTCCTGACTGCGAGGTCAGCTCTATAAATAACTAACTGTTATTTTACCGACAGCTTGCAGACAGGACAGATGAAAGACGCTATCTTTTTATGACGCTGTGTATTATATATATATTTATATGTATAAATATATATCTGCTTATTCTACATTCGCCCAGACACTCACCTGCACGCTCACAGCTGATGGACTAATTGGAGGGAGAGGAGAGGAGGAGAGAGAGAGGAGGGTGGAGGAGAGGGGAGAGAGGGGAGGAGGGGAGGAGGAGAGGAGAGGGAGGAGTGGAGGACTCTGCTGACTAGACGCTTCTGTTCCTGTCTTGTTCCACACACACAACACAACACCACACCACACCACACACACACACACACACACACACCACACAACACCACACAACACACACCGGGAGGGGGGGGGGGGAGGTGAGGTAGGGGAGAGGAGAGGGGAGGGAAGGGTGAGAGAAGGTGAGAGGGCTGGAGGAGATTCTCAGCCGTCCTCTTAGCAGCCATAGCGGTAAAACACATTCATAGATCTCTAATTATCGCTATCTGTTGTGTGTATTGATCATTACTCAGCAGCAGTCCGCCTTCTAAGCCTGTATATTACTGTATATAACTATTATTTTTCAGGGCTTTTAATCGTGAATAATCCTAAATTGTTAATCCGTTCAAAGTGTAACAACATGGATATTAGGGAAAATACTGTACGCCAGCTTTATGGCAACTGTATGGATACTTATTATTGGAAATCAATGAACAACACAACACAGAACAAATGTTGTCCAGAAACCCTTGCAGGTGCAAACAAATCATAACTCAGGAAACAAAGATCACAGTCAGACTTTTATACCGTGAAGTCGAGGGTTCTAATGTCTGAGAAGTTCCATCTTTGACCCATCGAGCCACAGGACACCACAAAACAGTCAGTAGAGCCACAGTAGAGCCACAGTAGAGCCAGTACAGTTTTATGAATAATTTTCTGAATAGTTGTATAAATAGTTGTATAAATAGTTGTATAACTGGTGTTGCCTCAGTCTGAAGGAGAGGAGGAGGAGGAACAGGTGGAGGAGGAGGAGGGGAAGGAGGAGAAGGAGGAGAAGGAGGAGGAGGAGGAGGAAGAGGAGGAAGAGGAAGAGGAGGAGGAGGAGGAGGAGGAGGATTTCAGCTTGTCTCTGCATTCTCCTCCTCGTCTCTGCAATAACCAGAGGTTCAGGGACAGGGAGACAGGGAGAGAAGACAGGAGGAGGAGACAAGAGGAGGTGAAAGGAGAGGAGAGAGGAGGAGACAGGAGTAGAGGAGAAGATCTTCTGATCATAGGAGCAGAATTACACGTCGGCAAGATTTAAAAAATGATGAGATGGTGAATTCAGGTGACGGTCGTGTCCAAAATATTTAAACGCTGTGGAACCAGAATATTTTGTAGAAATATATAGGTAGAAAATGCTATATATATATATATATATATATACAGTATATATACATATATTATATCTTGGCAGCGAAATCGTATAAAATAAAACTTGATTCTATACTACTTTTAAGTGCTTTAGAGACTTGAGGTTGAAAACTTCATTTTGTGCTAAACATATTATACTTATTGTGTGTGTGTGTGTGTGTGTGTGTGTGTGTGTGTGTGCATGTGCATATGTGTGTGTGTCTGTGTTTATGTGTTGTGTGTGTGTGTGTGTGTGTGTGTGTTACCCCCACGAGATGAAAAATACTTACAGAGACCTCACGGATTGACAAAATAAAATACAAATAAAAAGATAAAAAACGTGGGCAAACAAACGGAGAACCTCAGAGATCTTCGACGTGTGTCGTGTGTAGAAGTGAACAATGTTTACCGTTCGCTGCACCCTGACCTCCCGGCTATACGCTAGTCTGCCCCTGGATGACCCCTGGATGACCCCCTATGACCCCCTGGATGACCCCCAGATGATGCAGAATGTGTCATCCGCCATCTTAGCCCAACTGTGTCATCATCACAGAGACTGCTGCTATACTATATTATTATTAGGGGTCCTACGTAGTAGGAACCCTATTGTAATTGGTGGCATTATTGTTATTTTTCTTGTACTATTCTTTTCCTTGGTTTGGTCAAATAGCTCAAAAAGTCCTTGACCAAAAATGCTATAAATGACCATGTCCAAACTACAGACCATGAGTAACTATGCCAGAAAGAATGACTATGATTCGTCCATAGGTGGCGCTACAGTAACCGATTCAAAACGCAAATTTCAAAATGCTGCCATTTCCACCCTGTTTGATGAAACTTTATGAAACCAGGTATCCTTGTGTATTTCCTCATGGGGAACAAATTTGCCTCAAGAACCCATAAAGTCCGCCATGATGGATTTTTCTGCAGGTGGAAAATTTTGCAACAGTTATAAAAATTAACTTACAATCTAGCGTAGGTCCGATAGGTCTGAAATGGCTCAGGTACATGTAGGATGCAGGTCCTCTCATAGGGTGTTAACAGCTAAGAGATATATTCCAAAATGGCGGGAAGAATGGCATATCAATAGGAAAAAAAATATGCACAATGTTGAAGTGTTTATAACTTGTTGCCACAATAAGCTAGGGACTTGAAGCGGACTGGGCATTAAGAGGACACCACCAAATTGTACCATGTCGGCTCAGGTGTTGATATCTCTAAAAACATGGAATTTGAAATTTGACCATTTTGGTGGTAAGCTAATGCTAATGCTAAAATAATGCTTTAGAAATCATCTCCTCATGAACGCTTTATCAGATTCAGGCAGCGGTGCACATGTGTACTCTTGGGAATATTCTCCATCAAGGGGGATAAGGGCAAGTCGTTTCGTAAAATATTGTGTGCTATGTGGCGTTATAAAGTTAGCGCTTTATGCTAATGGTCATTCATATTTCAAAGTCATATTTCTCATGAACCGTAAGTTGAATCGTCTCATGAACGGGTATGTAGATTCTCCAAGATGTCTAAGAAGTGTGTGAAGGACAACGTGCTAGGTAAAAAGATGACCGCGATACATGGTAGATGGCGCTGTCATTAAATCAGGTCTGGAACCATGGAACCGTTGACCTTCGAAAACATGCTTCTTTCGGTATGTGGGTCCTTGTAAGTTAAAGGACATGAGATTTAACCCAGCCGTGGGCTAGTTAGCTTCACTTTGACTTTAAAAATGTTTCAACCTATCACGTCGCTTCGTTGGGGAGGAGGTGTGTGTTGTGTGCTAAACAGAGACGACGGGAACAACCGAAACATACGAAGGCAAATTAGATAATTAATTTTTTTTTCCACGTGCGCCGCTTCAACAAGTGGATGCAGGGCTGTGGTGTGAAGGAGGGGGTGGGTAAGAAAGAGGGTTACAAAAGCCCACGAGCAATAAAGAGGGGAGGTCCTGCAAGAGTGTGTGTCTTGCGAGCATGTGAGCATGTGTGTGTTTGCCTGGTGGGAAAGTGTCAAGCCAGGACCTCAGGAGTCCTTTGGTGGCAGTTTAGTGTTGCAATTTCAGTCCCAACCCTTTTCAATGCCCAGAAAAAATAGGAAGAGGGCGATTCATTTCTATGTGTGAAACAATAAAACGACACACATGACTTTGATATCAAAAGGATTTGCTTGATACACCGATTAACAAAACAAAACTAACGCAAGGTTTGTTTTGCAGCTCATTGTAGCTCAGAGAGGCCGTTGTTTCCATTTCAAACGTTATACCTAATCTCCTTAACTTCCTATCTAAGCCTCAGTTTCAAACTTTACTCTCAAATTTAAACATATTAACTAAAATGCTGTGAAAAGCCCATATATAGCCTGGTGTGTAACTCCCAAAGTAAACATGCTGTGGACTCCAAATCGTAATCAATCTCTCCAAAATATAATACTACATTATGAACCATGCGACAGAAGGGTATTCACTCGGCAAGACGAAATACAACTATTATACATTTTAAAGATTTGTATAATTTATCAATAATTAATTGAGACAAGACACATTTCTTTGTGAAATATAAAGACATCCACATCTAATATAAACATAAATAAAGCTAATTACATTTACATTGTAAATGCAGTATTATGCATATGTATTAGAAAATGTTCCTCCTCCTCCTCTCCTTCAGACTGAGGCACACCAGTTATACAACTATTATACAACTATTCATACAATTTAATATACACAATTTATGTGAGTATAAAAACAACAACCATTAATACAATTATTTATACAACTATTCAGAAAATTATTCATAAAACTGTACTGGCTCTACTGTGGCTCTACTGACTGTTTTGTGGTGTCCTGTGGCTCGATGGGTCAAAGATGGAACTTCTCAGACATTAGAACCCTCGACTTCACGGTATAAAAGTCTGACTGTGATCTTTGTTTCCTGAGTTATGATTTGTTTGCACCTGCAAGGGTTTCTGGACAACATTTGTTCTGTGTTGTGTTGTTCATTGATTTCCAATAATAAGTATCCATACAGTTGCCATAAAGCTGGCGTACAGTATTTTCCCTAATATCCATGTTGTTACACTTTGAACGGATTAACAATTTAGGATTATTCACGATTAAAAGCCCTGAAAAATAATAGTTATATACAGTAATATACAGGCTTAGAAGGCGGACTGCTGCTGAGTAATGATCAATACACACAACAGATAGCGATAATTATAGATCTATGAATGTGTGTGAATGTGTTTTACCGCTATGGTAAGAGGACGGCTGAGAATCTCCTCAGCCCTCTCACCTTCTCTCACCTTCCCTCCCCTCTCCTCTCCCCTCCTCACCTCCCCTCACCTCCCCCCTCACCTCCCTGTGTGTGTGTGTGTGTGTGTGTGTGTGTGATGGAACAAGACAGGAACAGAAGCGTCTAGTCAGCAGAGTCCCTCCGCACTCCTCTCCTCTTCCTCCTCCTCCTCCTCCTCCTCCACCTCCTCTTCCTCCTCCACCTCCTCCTCCTCCTCCTCCTCCTCCTCCTCTTCCTCCTCCTCCTCTCCTCCGGCACCATTGTTACCTCCAATTAGGAGGTGTGTCCATCAGCTGTGAGCGTGCAGGTGAGTGTCTGGGCGAATGTAGAATAAGCAGATATATATTTATACATATAAATATATATATAATACACAGCGTCATAAAAAGATAGCGTCTTTCATCTGTCCTGTCTGTAAGCTGTCGGTAAAATAACAGTTAGTTATTTATAGAGCTGACCTCGCAGTCAGGAGTGTGTTGACTCAAACGGCGGCGAGCTAACAGGCGAGCGGTGTAGCGCTCACCGGCTCGTTAGCGACTATTAGGAAGATCTGTTGCGTGAATAGATGACTGAAATATTAATTAACAGCCGAGGTACACGGGCACTGGTGTAGGGGGAAGGACGCACACACACACACACACACACAACACACGAACACGCACACACACGCTCACAACACCGAACACGCACACGCACACACACACACACACACACACATTCATTCTCTCATACCAACCACACACACACAGACACACACACACACATACACATTCTCTCATACCAACCACACACACACACACACACACACACACACACACCACACACACACACACCACACACACACACACAGGCACAGACACACACACAGACACACACACACACACACACAATAGAAGGAATTTTATGATTTGATATTAAGTTGTTTCCTTTCCTTTCTGCTTCTGGTCCAACCGTGGTGTGACCTGCTGTGACCTCTTGACCTCGCAGCGATGGGGTCAAAGCGATCTTTTAGCTTCCATTCGTGTTTCCACAGACACATGAATCTTTCAACTGAATGCTGTGGAGTTCAAGGAGACTCGCGACTGAAAAGCTTTCGACTAAATAAAAAACACGCTGGCCTGAAATAAACAAGACTTGGTGCAGTAGAGGGACTGCGGTGTTTATGTTACTGGTGTTTTATTCATCTATTCTTTCTCTTCTTTCTCTTAAATCCTTAAAGGCTTTGAGCCATAACCGAGATGAATGCCTGTACTTACTTACAAACATTGTAATACACTGCAATATCATATTTAATAGTACATATTAAATACATATATACTGTATATATAGAGAGAGAGCGAGATAGAGGGAGGGGGAGAGAGAGACATTGTTTTGTCAATGTAAATGTACGTTTCCCAATACAATAAAGCTCTTTAAATTGAAATTGAAATTGAGCAAACACAGTAGCAAGATTTGTGAGCTGTTTTCTTTTTTCCTTTTTATTGTATCTTATTTATTTTTATTTTATTTTTTATTTGTATATATATACAGTATATTATATATATATATATATATATATATTATATATATATTATATATTATATATATTTTTTAATTTGTAGATATATATTTTGTTACTTTTACTGTATATATTTAGTTCTTTTATAAGTATAACTTTTTAATTTACCACTTGCTTTGGCAATGTAAATGTACATTTCCCATGGCCAATAAAGCTCTTTAAATTGAATTGAATTGAACTGAGAGAGAGAGAGAGAGAGCAGAAAAGAGCAGGAGAGAGAGAGAGAGAGACACAGAGAGAGAGAGAGAGAGACAGAGAGAGCAGGGGAACAGGGAAGAGAAGGAGTTTGAAGACAGACACTCCCAGAAGCTCCCAGCAGCTCCCCTCCAGAGCTGCACTACACACTGTACACCTGGTTCAGTGTTTGGCCTGGTTCAGTGTGTAGCCTGGTTCAGTGTGTAGCCTGGTTCAGTGTTTGGCCTGGTTCAGTGTGTAGCCTGGTTCAGTGTTTGGTCCGGCTCAGTTTGACCAACACAACTACTTCTCTCAGCCCGTCCTCCAACCTAAACGACAATATCCCCCAAAACTGACCGCTAGGTTGGCCTCGCGTTGGGCCAGACACCGACCACACACACTCTCCACAAACGCGTTTTGATGAACATGTCTGGCGATAAATTAGCATTTTATTTTAATCATCGT
>PIJE02005595.1:12500-18200 GCA_002895965.2 Coryphaenoides rupestris
TAAGCTGCTTCTTTTCTTTCTTAAATAAATAAACACACACACACACACACACACACACACACACACACACGCGCACACGCACACACACACACGCAACGATCATAAGAAGAACATAAGCTGCAGCGAGAAACACCGGCGTCGTGTCGTCTCGCGTCGCGCTCAACACAAAGCGAGTAAACGTGGCGGTAGAAAAAAAGCATAAATAAACAACAACAACAACAACAACAGCAGCAGCGTGCTAACGGGGCTAACGTGCTAACGGCGTGGGGGGGGGGGGGCGGGGGGACGTCGTGGCGGCGACGTCTTGCGGTGTGCGGCCCGGGAGACGACGTTCAAGGCGTAGAAGAGAGTAGAATAGAATTTTTCTGCTTTCGCTTTAGTTTTTTTTTTTGTTCTTTCGTTTTTTTGTTCGTTTTTTTTTTTGTACACACACGTTAACATTTCAGTTTACTTTGTACAAGCGGGTAAAGTCCTCAGTATGCGCACGCACACACACACACGCACACACCACACCCACACACGCACACACACACGCACGGTACTAACGTGTTTATGAGCAGTGTCCTCTTTTAATCTTTTGTACACGGGTTTAAGGGGACGCTTCACGTGCACACATTTACACGCATCGATGTATGCAAGCATCACAAGCATGCACGCACACACACATGAACACTCTCACACACACACACACACACACACACACACACACACACACACTCGCACACAGGAGGCTGGATCTGAGCCAACAGCGAGCGTGTTTCCACTTCCACTGTGTCCCGGTGTTTGAGTTTGACAGGCAGCATCGATTGGCCAATCGGGTGGATTTGGCGATGGGGGGAGGGGGGAGGAGCCAATCAGAAGGCGCTGAGGGCTTCCAGGGCGACCTCGTAGCAGAACTTGTACTGCTCCTGCAGACGGACACACGGCCAATAGGAGGTCAGCACGGCACCGCTCTGAAGACTGGGGATGTCGTGTGTGTGTTCATGTGTGTGTTCGTGTGTGTGTGGGTGTTTATGTGTGTGTGTGTGTGTGTGTGTGTGTTGTGTGTGTGTTTGTGTGTGTTTGTGTGTGTTGGTGTTTTGTGTGTGTGTGTGTGTTGTTGGTCTTGTAGTTCCTCAGGGTCTTGACCGTGTGGAACACGTCCACAATGTTCTGCTGGCCGATCATCTCACTGATGCTGCACACAGCGCAGAAGGTCCCGGAGCGTCCACCGCCCGTCCTGCACCGGGGGGGGAGACAGAGAGACACGTTACCTCACCCTCACCCTCACCCTCACCTCACCTCCCCCTCTCACCCAGCAGGAGGGGGGGCTGGCGTCACAGACCAACCAGGAGCAGGAGAAGGCCCCACCGCAGCGATTCATCAACCTTCCTCACACTCACACTTCCTCACAAATATCATATTTATTGTGCAATTTAAATTTAAACTTTGTTTCCCGCGAGCTGTTCTCCGTTCCCAAGTGAACAAGCCGCCTCGTCGCGCGTCGGGATTATTTAGGCCGATGCAAATTTCACCAAATGTATTTTCTTAAAAGTGGTAAATGTTTTGCTCGACGTTAAGTGTTGCATTCAGGAGGAACACTTTGTAGACGCTGGAACCTAAGTGGCTGCAGAAGGAAACCATTAGCGTAAATACACCGTTTAGAGCTTTTAACGCAGAAAAATGAGACGATTATTGAAGGGACCTAAATCTGAATAATGCAATGCCCTGTGTGTGTGTGTGTGGGTGTGTGTGTGTGTGTGTGTGTGTGTGTGTGTGTGTGATAGAGAGTGTATATGAGAGAGAGAGAGAGAGCGAGCGAGGGAGAGAGAGAGAGAGAGAGAGAGAGAGAGGGAGAGAGAGGGAGAGAGAGAGAGAGAGAGAGAGAGAGAGAGAAGAAGAGAGAGAAGGGAGAGAGGAGGAGAGATGGATAGAGAGAGAGAGGAGAGAGAGAAGGATGAGAAGGGAGGGATAGTTAGAGGGGGGAGGGAAGAAGAGAGAGGGGGTGAGAGAGAGAGAGGAACGAGAAGAGGGACCAGGAGAAGAGAGCAGTGTGTGTGTGTGTGTGTGTGTGTGTGTGTGTGTGTGTGATGTTGTGTGTGATGTGTGTGTGTGTGGTTCGTGTGATGTGTGTGTGTGTGTGTGTGTGTGGTGTTGTGTGTGTGGTGTGTGTGTTGTGTGTGGTGTGTGTGTGTGTCGTCACCGGTGGCCCAGCAGACAGATGGGAGTTTTTTTCCAAAACGTGCGCTCAAGTCGAAGCGCGAGACTCGGGGTACGGTGAACACGGTTGCTAGGCGACCGAAATGAACCGGATCCGTCGATTACGGACGGAGAAGCAGACAGAACGTCATCGTATTTAAAAAACAGAATCATTTTTTAAAAGAGAGAGATCAGTAGATACTGTATTTGCCATATTTGGTTTGGTTGAAGGTCTGTGCACTAGTCTACAGAAGTGGTAGTGTTGTAGTGTAGTGCTGTAGTTTGGTTGCAGTGTTGTAGTTAGTTTGGATGGTTGTAGTTGGTGCAGTGTTGTAAGGTTAGTTGGATGGGTTGTAGTTTGGTTGCAGGTTGTAGTTTAGTTGGATGGTTGTAGTTTGGTTGCAGTGTTGTAGTTAGTTGTAGTTTGGATGCGTAGTTGTTGAGTTGGTTGCAGTGTTGTAGTTTAGTTGGATGGTTGTAGTTTGGGTTGCAGGTGTTGTAGTTTTAGTTGGATGGTTGTAGGTTTAGTTGCGAGTTTGTTGTAGTTTAGTTGGAATGGTGTAGTTTTGGTTGCAGTGGTTGTTAAGTTTTAGTTTGGATGGTTGTAGTTTGGTTGCAGTGTTGTAGTTTAGATTGGATTGGTTGTAGTTTGGTTGCAGTGTTGTAGTTTAGTGGAGTTTGTATGGTTGATGGTTGTAGTTTGGTTTGCAGTGTTGTTAGTTTAGGGTTGGAGGTTGTAGTTTTGGTTGCAATGTGTTGTAGTTTGCAGTTGGATGGTTGTAGTTTGGATTTGGGCAGTGTTGTAGTTTAGTTTGGAATGGTATGTAGTTGGTTGCAGTGTTGTAAGTTTAGTTGGATGGTTGTAGTTTGGTTGCAGTGTTTGTAGTTTGGATTGGTGTTGTAGTTAGTTGGATGTGTTTGTAGTTTGGTTGCAGTGTTGTAGTTTAGTTTGGATGGTTGTATTTGGTTGCAGTGTTGTAAGTTTAAGTTGGATGGTTGTAGTTTGGTTGCGTGTTGGGCAAAGTGTGTTTGGTGGGTTGTAGTCTTGTTATAGTTTTTAGTTGGATGGTTGTAGTTTGGTTGCAGTGTTGTAGTTTAGTTGGATGGTTGTTGTAGTTTGGTTGCAGTGTTGTAGTTTAGTTGGATGGTTGTAGTTTGGTTGCAGTGTTGTAGTTTAGTTGGGTTTGTAGTTTGGTTGCAGTGTTGTAGTTTAGTTGGATGGTTGTAGTTTGGTTGCAGTGTTGTAGTTTAGTGTGGATGGTTGTAGTTTGGTTGCAGTGTTGTAGTTTAGTTGGATGGTTGTAGTTTGGTTGCAGTTTAGTTGTTGTAGTTTGGTTGCAGTGTTGTAGTTTAGTTGGATGGTTGTAGTTTGGTTGCAGTGTTGTAGTTTAGTTGGATGGTTGTAGTTTGGTTGCAGTGTTGTAGTTTTTAGTTGGATGGTGATAGTTTGGGTTGCAGTGCTTGTACGTTTTGGTTGCAGTGTTTGTAGTTTTAGTTGGATGGTTGTAGTTTGGTTTGGCAGTGTTTGTAGTTTAGTTGGATGGTTGTAGTTTTGGTTTGCAGTGTTTGTACGATGTTTCAGTTGGTGATGGTTGTAGTTTGGTTGCAGTGTTGTAGTTGGTTGCAGTGTTGTAGTTTTTAGTTGGATGGTTGTAAGTTTGGGTTGCAGTGTTAGTAGTTAAGTCTGGAGGTTGTAAGTATTGGTTTGCAAGTGTTGTAGTTTAGTTGGATTGGTGTGTAGTTTGGGTTGGCAGTGTTGTAGTTTTAGTTGAGATGGTGTGTAGTTTGGTTGCAAGTGTGATTGTGTAGTTTGGCATGCGGAGTGGATTGCAAATGCCATGATGCTTGACAGGCGACTGCATCCAACAGCCGAGCGCTCTGCCAGCTCAACTAATGGCCCTGATGCCTTGCGGACACAGAGCTTAACTATCCACCCACAGCCTTAAATCTGCTCTAAAACGGTGCAATTTGTAGACACACAAAGTAGCCCCCCCCCACCCGCCCTCTCTTCTCTCTCTCTCTCTCTCTCTCTCCTCTCTCTCTCTCTCTCTCTTTTCTCTGCTTTCCTCTCCTACCATCTCATCAGCTCATTGCTGTGAGGTCATCGATCTCCACGGCTGAACTCACCTCTGAGCAGAATACCGCCGGACCTGTGCTACAGAAATAGCGGATCGTGTCAAATTGAATATAAATAAGTCATGAGTTCTTAAAGTTCAGTGAGCAGCTCGTGTTCAGTTGACGAGACGACTTCACTTCCTGTCCTCATCACATTCTGCTGTCTCGCTCTCTCTCTCTCTCCTCTCTCTCTCTCTCTCTCTCTCTCTCTCTCTCTCTCTCTCTCTCTCTCTCTCTGTGGTGTGAGATGGATGTGGTCGCGATGGGTCAGAGGATTCTGCAGAGCTCTCACAGAGAGGTTACGCTTGTGAGGTGATGAGGTCCGAGAGTCCCGGCACTTCAAGACGGCGGGAAGAGGACAGAAGATATTGACTGGAAAGTCCTTGTAAATTCAGAGGCATTGGAATCTCACCGGTGTGATTTGTATATCAACGAATCGGCGATGCTCTGACTTCTATCGCTCTTTCCGGAAGCGACAAGTTCAAGTTCAAACGCAGCGAATCGAGTCTCTCTCTCCGGCCGGGGACACGCCGGGTAGTCGTCCGATCGGCTGGTAAAGTTTAACATGCGTATAAAAAGTACACCGATGAGATAATCTCAAGATAATCGCACCCCCCGCCCCCCCCCCCCCCTTTTTATCGGCCAACACGTTTTAACGGTGAGACGTTCCTCTTCTCGTCTTTAAGCTGCCAGCTTGTCGGCGGTAATTTAATCCTCCGCGCGGTTAGAAGCAGGTGAAGCGCCGGCGATAGGGACATGCTCCGTCTGCTCCCGGGGCCAGAGACCGATCCCCGAGATAATCACACCCCCGCATCGATCCCCCCGACTCCGTAATGCCAGAGATAAGGAGGAACATGATGGCCTAATCAATACGTGATGAGAATAGCTTGTGTTTTTTTTTTCTTCTCCTCTTCCTCCTGAAGGTTACGGGGGGGGGGGGGGGGGGGGGGGGTGTCGTTCAATGCACACTTCTTGTCCAATTAGCCTCCGCATCGGGACGACGAGGCACCTGCAGGCCCGCGGTGCCGTTCAGGGAGAAGCGTTCGGTGCAGGGGACTCTAGACAGCAGCAATGGGCGGCCGACTGGGAAACTATGGAAACTGTTTTTTGTTCAGATGCTTTCCCTCACGTGACCCCGGAATACCAAGAACACATTCCGTTCATTTCAGGGTTCATATTAGAGGTTTCATATTAGGGTTTTATATAATATAATTATACATGGATAATATATATTATAATGTAATAAATACAGATGTAAACAATCAATGTTAAACTATGGTAAGGTAGTTAGTTGTGATTACAGACGCTGGGCCTCACGATGTGTCGGCCCGCCCTCGCTCGTATACTACTGTTCATATCAATGATTGTGATCATTGATATGAACAGTTGGGGCGACTCTGATAAATG
>PIJE02005597.1:0-15000 GCA_002895965.2 Coryphaenoides rupestris
CGCCCCCCTCCCCTCAAAGAAAGGTTGTCGTAAGTTTAAAACACCAGCCGGCAATTACGTTAAAAAAAAAAGAGGGCGTGAAATGAAGCAGAAGGTGTTTGAATGTGGTCTAGACCAAGAACAGCGAGCCCTGTGTGTGCCGTCTGCCCCGTCGGTTAGCAAACACCTCCACACCCTCGACGTCTCGGACAAAAATCCGATCTCGGATAAAAAAACGGGGGCTAATGTGTAGAGAAAAAAAAGACTGGTGTGTGTGGAGCGGTTGAAAGGGTATTTGGAGTTGAGAGTTTGAAGCCCCCTGTGCTTGGAGGAGGAGTTGGTGGTGGTGGTGGTGGTGGAGCTGCTTGCAAGCTCCTAGTACTTAAAATAGACATCATTTGGAGAAAAAAACTTAAGTGAAGTTAACTAATTAACTAATTAACTACCACAACAACAATCTTTTTGGGGGTGTAGAGAACAATGCACTCACCTGTGTGTTGTGCTGCCGTGTGTGTGTGTGTGTGTGTGTGTGTGTGTGTGTGTTGTGATGTGTGTGTGTGTGTGTGTGTTGGTGCCTAGTGTGTGTGTGTGTGTGTGTGTGTGTGTCAAACAGAAGGTAAATTTGGAGTTCAACATTTGACAAACTTAGAATCCCTCCCGTCTCCCCACCATGTGTCTGTCACGCCCCGAACGTGTGAAGCACAATCTCACCCCGCCACCCCGACTAATGAGCTGAACAGGGGTGGGAGAGAGAGAGAGACTGAAGGAGAGAGAGAGAGAGAGAGAGAGAGAGAGAGGGAGAGAGAGAGAGAGAGAGAGAGAGAGAGAGAGAGAGAGAGAGAGAGAGAGAGAGAGAGAGAGAGAGAGGGAGAGAGAGAGAGAGAGAGAGAGAGAGAGAGGAGAGAGAGAGAGAGAGAGAGAGAGAGAGAGAGAGATAGAGAGAGAGATAGGTAGAGAGAGAGAGAGCAGAGAGAGAAGAGAGATGAGAGAGAGTAGAGAGAGGGAGAGAGAGAGAGAGAGAGAGAGAGAAGAGAGAGAGAGAGGGAGAGAGAGAAGAGAGAGTGAGAGAGAGAGAGAGAGAGAGAAAGGAGAGAGGGAGGAGAGAGAGAAGAGAGGAGAGAGAGAGGAGAGAGAGAGAAGCGAAAGAGAGAGAGAGAGAGAAGAGAGAGAGAGGAGAGAGAGAGAGAGAGAGAGAGAGAGTGGGCAGGATTTGTGCGTATCCCAACTCGATCCGACCAACAACAACAACAACAACAACAACAACAACAAAACGATCCAAAATAAGTTATGGAGAACGGGAGAAACAAACGAAAGCGTACGCGGTGCAGTAGAATCTTCCCACAGTTGTACGCAACACGCCGTGATTATCCGCATAAGATCTCCAATTAAGCGCGACTGCTGTCAAGAGAAACGCGGTAACATAAAACACACACACACACACACGCACACACACACACACACACACACACACACACACACACACACACACATCTTAGCCGCGCAGACGTTTCTCTGCTACACCCTTTTTGGTGTAGCAGTGGGTGTTGGGGTGCGGGAGGAGGCCGGTAACTCGCCTTAATTAACATGTGGAAGCGTCTGCGGATTGAAGCCGACAACGGCGATTTTCCTTCCTTCCTTCCTTCCTTGATTCCTTCCTTCCTGGCTTCCTTGTTCCTCCTCAGCCCCCTCATCTCTCCGCTGTCTCTAGACTTGCTCCTCACCCACACACCGGCCGTCAGGCTAGTAGGAGGGAGGAGAGAGGAGGGGAGGACAGAGGAGAGGAGGAGAGAGGAGAGGAGGACAGAGGAGAGGAGAGGAGAGAGGAGAGGAGAGGAGGAGAGGAGAGGACAGGAGAGAGGGAGAGGGAGGAGAGAGAGGAGAGAGGAGAGGAGAGAGAGAGGGAGAGAGAGGAGAGAGGAGAGGAGAGAGGAGAGAGGAGGAGGAGAGGAGAGGAGGACAGAGGGAGAGGAGAGAGGAGGAGGAGGAGGAGAAGAGGAGAGAGAGAGACAGGAGGAGGAGGAGGAGGAGAGAGGAGAGAGGAGAGAGGAGAGGAGAGGGAGAGGGAGAGAGGAGAGGAGGAAGAGGAGAGGAGAGAGGAGGGGGAGGAGAGAGGAGAGAAGGAGAGGAGGAGACAGGAGGAGGAGAGGAGAGGAGGAGGGAGAGGAGAGAGGGAGAGGAGAGGAGGAGAGGGAGGAGAGAGAGAGAGAGAGAGAGAGGGAGGAGAGTGGAATAGCAGGACACGGTTCACTAAATACGCCGCTATTAAAATATAAACCGTCATAAAGAACATGAGGGGAATATATGCTGTGTTTTTTTAATCCTCGATAAGCGATAATTTAAGACGATATCTTGAGAATGTATTGTAATCTGATACGAATCTAAGTATTTCTAAGTATTTATGAACACATACATCTGATTCTGATTCTGGACACTGTATCTCTATATACCACATGGAAATAAGATGAGTCAATCACTAAGTTGCCATACAGTGAATTATTCTTCTTATTATTATTCTGTAAGAGATAATTACACACGACATGATGATGGTTTGGGATGTCGACACGGCAGAATCCTGACTGACGACACGCTAATCCATGTAGCCTCTCTGTGTGTGTGTGTGTGTGTGTGTTTGTGTGTGTAGGTGGTCAACACAGCACACACACACACACACACACACAAACACGAACTGACACACACACACACACACACGCGATGCTGATGCTGATGCTGATGCTGATGATGAACAAGCACACAGGGATGACCTCTGGAAGCAGAACAAACACCCAAACAAACAAACAACAAACACCCAAACAAGCAAACGAGCGAAACTCAGGCGTCAGGCGGGCGGCTGACGCGATCACACAAGGAGCCGGTGACAATCGGGTCTCAGTAAAACGCTGTAAAACACGACGGTGTGTTTACGTTCATCTGTTCGCGTTCCGCCGACCGTCTGCTGAAGAGAAGACGGCGGCGGGGGAAAAAAATAAAACCAGAGAAGAAGAAGAAGAAAAAAAAAACCTTTATTGCTAAAACAAAAACCCTGAAGAAAATAACGAAAACATCCCGACTTCCGTGGGCGACCGTCGCTCAGACGTTTAATTGGGACCACGTTGACATTTTGCAGAGCAAGGGGGGGAGGTCGTGGGATTGGTGCATCGGTGTGTATCGATGGCCGAGGCCTGGAGACACACAAGGTCGGTCCTCCGCGACCGCGAGCGCAACTGAACTGCTCCGGCCAGCAGGGGTCGTCGCCGACCTCCGTTCGCCTCCGCAGAGGAAAGTATAGGGAGGGGGATCGGGCAAGGTCATGTATGCAGAGAGAGAAGGGAGGGATGGGGGAGAGAGATAGAGAGAGAGAGAGAGAGAGAGAGTGGATGGGGTGAGAGGCGCTCTTCAGGTAGTCAAACGGCGGCGCTCACACGTCTCAATTAATTGCTCAACTTGTAGAGACATCAAAAGAGGGTCAGCTTTGATGAAAATCCATAAATGCCGATCGATCGGCCACAGCGCCGCCGTAGAACTCCTTTCAAATTCCCGGCAAATGTCACAGGAAGCCTTCGCTGATGTAAATGGATGGTTAAGCCCCGGAGTTCAGTCACTATCTGCCTCTAATTAGGATGGCCGCGGCAACATGGATTGGGGTAGGGAGACGCTAAACGGAAACAGCTCAGATGGTTAGGTCTAGGTGTTAGGTTCGGGATGGTTAGGTTTAGGTGTTAGGTTAGAGATGATGAGGTTTAGGTGTTAGGGTCGGGATGTTTAGGTTTAGCTGTTAGGGTAGGGATGGTTAGGTTTAGGTGTTAGGTAGGGATGGTTAGGTTTAGGTGTTAGGGTAGAGATGGTTAAGTTTAGGTGTTAGGTTAGAGATGGTTAGGTTCAGCTGTTAGGGTAGGGATGGTTAGGTATTAAATTAGAGGTTAGGTTATGTTTAGGTACTGGGTTAGAAATGGTTAAGTTTACGTATCAGGTTAGAGATGCTTACATATACAGTATGTATTAGATTATAAGTTGGTGTTAGGTTAGAGATGGTTATGTTTTGTGTATGAGGTTAGGGATGGTTCCGTTTAAGTATTAGCTTAGAGATGGTTACACGTAGGTAGGTATATATGAGGTGAGAGAGATGGCCGCGTGTCATTCCGACAGACATTCATACGCGTGCGATCTAAATACGGCCGATAACATAACCTCGACCTCGTGCCTTGTTATTCACGTCGAGCGGAGTCTCCGATCGCAGCCAGACAGTGGGTGTTTGCGCACACTTCAATGCGAGCGATCCACAGCAAACACACACACACACACACACACACAAACACACACACACACACGCACACACACAGACGCAGTCAACAAGTGCTCGTCGTCAAACGTGAAAGAACACCGGTTATATATATTCGCACGCCTCGCATGTCATGACCGTATGTACATACGCCGAGCCGAGCAGTGATTTGCGCGCATCTCCGCCTTCATCCCCGTCGTCAACGGTGATTGATGGCTTGCGAGTTAACTTTTTCAATCAGCAGATGTTCCCACGGACCAATTATGTCGGCGCGCACATACACACAGTATCTATCGAGTGGCTCTACTCTGCCTGAAGGAGAAGCAGACTGCATCAGCCATATACAGAATGATATAGGGATTTTATTTCTTCCATAGGGCCGCTTCTGTTTCCAAAAAACGTCTACAGTAGGCTATAGTTTGATGGGTATCTGTAGCGTAATGTCCCGCTAGCGCTACAACGGCACGTCTTGTGGCTTCGTTCAGGGGTCACAGGGGGTCAAGGACACAGGTGGGTTTGTGGTGAAAAGTCTGGTTTATTGTGTGCAAGTCGAGTAAAAGTTATAAATAATAACGTTTCTTATCGTTTGAGAATGTCTTAATAACTTGACCTCTTGAATGAGAAAGTATTGCAGAACCACAAAATGAAAGTGTGAGTAAGAGGTTAAACTGTGATTATAGAACAAATACGGGACAAATAAACGTGCGCTCAAATGTATGAATTGTTTGAATTGAATATACTGTAGCACGTCAACAAGTGAAAATGTGAGTTGACCGAAAACTCAAATCCATTTTCATACGTTTGTCACAGTAATGATGGTATTTAGCACGGCGAACAAAACGCTCTCCCCACTGGAAATATCAGACATGACTCATGGAAATTGGCCTCTTTCCATGTCAACTTTAACTGGAAGTGATTCATGCAAAGCTGCCCCCGTGTACGACGGCGGTTTAACATAATCTTCCAGACAAAAATGTTGAGCTTGAAAATGTAAAGTCGGGGACTGTATGTTAAATGTAAAAATTTCGATGTGTCAATCTCCACATAAATCAAATCAAAATATGGCATGTATGTGTGTGTGTGCGTGTGTGTGTGTGTGTGCAATGTGCATTTGCGTGTGCGCGTCTGTGTGGATGTGTGTATGTGTGTGCAATGTGCATGTGTGTGTGTGTGTGTGTGTGTGTGTGTGTGCCTTCTCTGTGTGCAGTGCACCAGAAAGCCATTGTTGTCTGGCTCTATACATTTCCCCGTGTCAGTCGATGACGGCCAAAACTTTCTCCAACATTGCACGTGTGTTATTTCATTATTTGATTATTTTTACATTTTTCTATCTTTTCTTAAGCCTAAAAGCTCCCCTGCGAGTCTAACGAAGCCCTTGACTCAAAGGGCTCACTGTGCTGGCCGCCTCCTCGGGCGTGCCATCGTAAACCAGGCTGTGAACCAATTTCTCTTACGCCCCCCAGAAACCAAACACTGTCTATCTATCTATCTGTTCTAGTCTGTCCTGTCTTGTCCGGTCAGTCTGTGCTTGTTCACCTCAACGGCTTCCCACTATCGCCAGCACCCCGACGAAGTTAGCGCTTATGCGGAGAGCTTGCAGCTTAACGGTAGCTGCGCCCGGCACCACACACGAGAGAAAGGGTGAGGAGACGGGGGGGAGAGAGAGAGAGAGCGAGAGGGAGGGCGGAAGAACACACATGCTAGGACGAGACACACCCAGATAGACACAACAGGGAGAAGAGAGACACACACGCAGGGAGAACCAACACACAGATAGGAACACACAGAGAGAGAGAGATTCGAGACGAGAGGAGAGAGGAGGAGAGAGAGAGAGAGAGAGAGAGAGAGAGAGAGGAGAGCGAGAGAGGGAGGTGTGGTCAAAAGGGGTCAAACATCACGCAGTACAGTACAGTACACCTTCGCCACCGCCGGCCCCATTTCTGCTCTTCATCCTCCGTTCAGCATCGTCTGACCTCTGACCTCTCCCAGCTGAGCAACCACGCCCGACCAGACGACTGGGGGGGGGCGTGTGTGGGGCGGGCGGTACCCTACTCCCCCTCCGTCTCAAGCCCCTGAACACCCAGGGGTGGTGTGTGTGATCCAATTAATGCACAGGGGTGAGTGGGGACGGGGAGACCTTCGCTTCTCCTGTCATGTCACTCGTCGCCTCCAGGGGGGCAGACCAGGGCGGACCCCACCCACCCACCCGCCCCCCCATCGGCGTTCTTCAATGCACCTAATGAGGCGCCACCCCCGCGGCCCTCCGGAGGGGGGCTTCGACCGCCGCCGCCGCCCACCCCGCTCGCCCGCCCACCCAGTGTGATGGGTCAAGGCCAGAGACGCTGGAGGAAGGAGGTCGTAATGGTAACCTATCAGGAAAACACACCGTTTGTGGGGAACCTCTCTGTTCTGGACTGGAACCCTGGTGGTGGTGGTGGGGGGGTGTAGGGGTGGGGAGGGGCTGAGGGAGTGTGTGGACTAAACAGGCCACGAGGGAGAGATGGGGCTTTTGTTGGTTTATGATGTATTCAGATGTGCACTCACATGCACACACACACACACACACACACACACACGCCAGGCAAACAAAAGCATGCATGCACACACACACACAGTCACGAGCACACAGTCACCAGCACACACACACACACACACACAAAGTCACAAGCAAACAAAAGCACACACACAAAAACGTGCACACACACACACACACACGCATGCACATGTATACAAACTTAAGCACAATCACACACACACACACACACACACAAACACACAATCACAAGCAAACAGAAGCACACACACACACACATGCAGTCACTCACACACACACACACACACACACACACACGAGAGAGAGAGAGAGAGAGAGAGAGAGAGAGAGAGAGGCCAGGGATAGAGACAGAGATAGAGGGGGGGGGGGGGGGGGGGGGGGAGAAGTGGCTACCTGCAGAAACATGGAGATCCACTCAGCTCCCCCGTCGCGCTGCCGTGTCTCCGGTCAGTCTGGACGCATTAGCGCCGCTAAACCAACGTGACATCACTGCTGCTGCTGCTGTGAGCGAGCGTGTCAGCTCGACATCTCCCCCCTAAAAACCCCTCCCCCCCTGCATCTCTTCCCACCCCCACCCCCCTCGGTCCTGCCCCCCCCCCCCCCCATTCTACCTTTTCTAGTCTCCATGTTCTCAAGGGCACCTTGGCCTCCTACATAAACATCTCTCTCTCTCGCTTTCTCTCTCTTTCACTCTCTCACTACCTTGTCTGTCTCATTTTATTTCCCTGTTGCATCCTCACACCCATACTCTCTACCTCTTTATTGCTCTCTCCCTCACTCTCACCCCATCTCTCCCCCCCCTCTCTCTCTCTCTCTCTCTATCCTCTCTCTCTCCCTCTTTCGCTATCTCTCCCTTTCTCTCTCTCTCTCTCTCTCTCTGTGTAGCTTCTATTTCACTCTTTTGCTTGTCTTGTCCGTCTCTCCCCCCCTCACCCCCTACCTGGGTGGGAGGGGGGGGGGGAGGAGGGGTGAGGTAAGGGTGGGGGGGTGGGGGTGGTGGGGTGAGGAGGGAATCAAAGAGACAGAGTAATTGGGGATTAAAGGAAGATGGATGTGTGTGTGTGTGTGTGTGTGCGTGACTGTGCCTGTATGCATGTGTGTGTGTGTGTGTGTGTGTTGGTGTGTGCGTGAGTGTGTGTATGTGTGTGTGTGTGCGTGTGTGTGTGTGTGTGTGTGTATGTGCGTGTGTGTGACTGTGTGTGTGTGTGTGTGTGACTGTGTGCGTGCTTGTGACTGTGTGTGTGTGCATCCTTGCGTCTGTGTGCGCGCTTGTGTGTGTATATATGTGTGCGTGTGTGTGTGTGCTTGCGTGTGTGTGTGCATTTGTGTATGTGCATGTGCGTGTGTGTGTGTGCCTGTGCGTGTGTGTGTGAGTGTGACTGTGCGCGTGCATGTGACTGTGTGTGTGTACGTGTGTGTGCATGCTTGTGTGTGCATGCGTGTGTGCGTATGTGTGTGTGTGTTGGTGTGTGTGTGTGTATTATCGTTAACGAAAACTAACGAAAAGACGAAAACTAGGTGTGAAAAAACACTTTCGTTAACTGAAATAAAAATAAAAACGAGGCTTTACAAAAAAACGATAACTAACTGAAACTGTATTGTGTCTTTACAAAACTAACTAAAATAAAATACAATTATAGAGAAAATGTCTTTAGTTTTCGTCTTTGTCAATGTATTTCATACATATGTCAATTTATTTCATACATTCATATTTCATACGCTTGTAGTACACGCCCCTCACCTGGTGTCATGGCGGCAAAAGTCGACGCGCTGGTCATGTGGGTCTGTTGTCGGGATTCTCGTTTTTCGCTCGAGGCAAAACAAGATGGTTTTTTGGACTTTTTTCCTTTTATTATATATTACGAAAGTTAAAGTGTTGAACAACTGACTCAATTAAATAAACAACATGTTTAGGATCAGTAAATACTCGTAATTTGTCAGCAAAGTCGGCTTGTTTTAAGCGCTATTGCGCCTTACGTTTCGGGGGCGTGGTGTGTGAAGTGTTTGATTAGCATATTCGGTTTCATTGGCTTCGTCACCACACATACGTCACATCCGCTGGCCTCCCCGCAGCTACAAGAACTACATTTCCCAGCGCGTAGAATGGTCTCGCACCCCCCAAAAAAAACTACAAAGGCGGGATCGCTGTTTCGCTGCAGTTCTTCGAGGATAAATAATGAACGTTTGCGAGATCTTGAAAGTCTCGAAGTGAACACATCACAATTGTGCTATTTTTTTGAAAAACGTAATACACATTTTGGTGTAATACATTAGGCTTAAAAGCCTAATGTAGCTGAACCAGCAGCTGGTTGGGGGCGGAGTTAACGAGTTGTTCCCGCCCATTGTTCTGAAGGTGAACGTGTGAAAAGCTTCAAAATCTTTCAAGGGGTTTTTCTCTGCTTGTGGATTCCAGGCGTACCAACATTAAAATAGGAAGATCTTCTTCAACTATTTTCAGATTTCAAAGTATGACACATCAGCTGAAAGCTTACAATCTGCACTTTCATAATCTGTAAAAAACAGAAAAATGACTTTCCCCCTTCGTCCCCAAATTACCAGCACGTGTCACATTTATCAAGGGGACTTTTTTTGACCTTTTTGAATCTCGCCCCTGACAAATATGGACCGTGGAAACCAGGGGGGCCGCGGCCCAGGTCACTTTTGGAGTCTGATATAATATTTTTTTTGAATAAAAGTTGAGTTGGTTTAAGTACACGGCGCCATTAGTGAAACTAACACGCATGCATGTGAGTCAGTTTTTTTTACATAACCTAGGCTACATATTACTGTCATAGTCATTTTCTATGGTATGGCTGGACTATTGTGTTGGTTACTTTTTTGTGTTACTGCGCTTGTCTCAAATGTGTGGGTGCTGCTTGAGTATTTACATTTCGCTCTTCTTTTAGTCGACATTTAATCAATGCAGGCAAACTTTTAGCAAGCTATTCATAATAAATCAGTTGTCCCTGCCCCTGATGCAGCTTCAGGCTCAGCAGCCCTGTCTCCCCATACCCCTACATAATGCACACATACTGTATATACTACAGTATCTACTATTCATACTATACTATTCACTATTGAGCATGTTGTTTTGCAAGCAAAAAATGAAGCTTCCCTGACTTGGTCCTTGGTCTGTTGCGTTCCGCGGTAAAGACTAAAACTAATACTGAAACGAATAAAAACTAAACTCAAACTAAGCATTTTCAAAAAATAAAAACTAAACTAAACTAGCAAACCCGCTTTAAAAACTAATTAAAACTAAACTGAAAATAAAAACTAATGAAAAATGCAAAACTATAATAACCTTGGTGTGAGTGTGTGTGCGTGCATTTGGTGTGTGTGCCTGCCTGCATGTGTGTGTGTGTGTGTAAGTGTGTGTGTCTGTATGTGCGTGTGTGACTGTGTGTGTGTGTGTGACTGTGTGCGTGCTTGTGACTGTGTGTGTGTGTGCATTCTTGCGTCTGTGTGCGCGCTTGTGTGTGTGTGTATATGTTTGTGTGTGACAGTGTGTGTGCGTTTGTGTGTGTGCATGTGCGTGTGTGTGTGTTTGTGTGCATGTGTATGTGCTTGCATGTGACTTTCTGCGTATGTGTATGTGTGTGTGTGTGTGCATGGTTGTGTGTGTGTGTGTGTGTGCATGCTCGTGTGTCCGCATGCATCCGTGTGTGTCTGTGTGTGCGTGTGTGTGTGCAGGCGTGCATGCTTGTGTGTGTGCGTGTGTGTTCCTGCGTGCTTGTGTGTGTGTGTGTGTGTGTGTGTGTGTGTGTGTGTGTGTGTGTGTGTGTGTGTGTGTCTGGAGACGCAGCTCAGCTCTGAAGGCTGCATGTGGACGGTGGGGTGAGGTTGGAGGTGTTTGGTAAAAGCTTCCCCCCCCCCTCGCTATCCCCTCGCCGCCACCCGACGACTTTAAAGCCATCTCTGTTGCTCTGCCATCATGTTGGATTTCATCATTTCAAAAGTGGAAAGGAAAGAGGAAAAAGTAACAGGACTAGAGAGAAGGTGCAGCCCTACAGAGACACGGCCCCTGTGGTCTCCGTCGGGTTGGAGTCTGGTGGTGGTGGTGGTGGTGGTGGTGGTGGTGTGTTTCATATTTTGGAGGATTAGTCCCGTTTTTTCACGAGCGCTTTCATTATGTTGTAATATGGGTTTTTATTAGCTACGCTAGCCGTGCCGCGGGGGGCTGATATTAAGGCAACAGCGACGCAATATATTAAAAGAAAACTATGGATTTACAGTACAATCAGACAGTAGAATACAATTATGTCTGGAACGACAGATACAAATCTGCATCAACATATCGGCAATGCTAAATAGAAACGGTAAACTGTGAGTTGTTGGGAAATAACACAATAACAATAAATAACACATATAAATATTAAATACAAATGATATGTATATATAATATACAATTCATATGTGAATATGATATAAAGTTGTGGCTAAATACATGGTTAAAGACTTGAGAAGCTTTGGCAATGGTAACGAATGATTGTCACATGGCAACCTTGTGACAAAAACCCAAAAATAAAAATAAAAACCCAACCACCAGCACCACCATCCACCAGCACCACCATCCACCACCCCCAGCAGCAGCACCACCAGCACCACCATCCACCACCGCCCAACACCACTTCCCTCCAGAGGAAGGGCAGTGTGGACAGGGAGCTGCAGTTTGTCGAGCTCAGATCTGGACAGAGTGGAGTTTAAAGGTTCCCGTCCGCGCAGATGACACGTTGTCAGGGCCGATCAGTGTCAAGCCTGCTCACACCCGGCTATTTTTAATACAGGAGAGAGAGAGAGAGAGAGAGAGAGAGAGAGAGAGAGAGAGAGAGAGAGAGAGAGAGAGAGAGACGGAGGGGGGATACAACTATGGCAGCTAAACACTGACATCACCTCATGTTGCTGACTCACTGATAACAGGTGTATGCATTCGGAGAGCCACATACACCTTACACCTCCTCCTCCGTCCTGTGTCCTCACGATGCTCATACCCACATAATAGTTATGTTCTTCCCCAAAATTATTATAGGTAGATATAGTATAGTATAGTATAGCTATAGTATAGCTATAGTAAAACGCCTTCCGCACTGGTCAGGAATCTTTTTAATCATCTCAAAAACAGCATGAGCGAGCCTAGTTCAACAAAGTGCTAACTCCAAACTAAATAAAAACCAGCACACAGCGTGAAAAGAGACGGGGAAGTTGCATACGGTTCTTCGGAGACTCCAATCTCGCTCGACCGTCTATTGGAGGACAGAGAAAAAGGGGGCGGGGCTCAGGAAGGGTTAATTAAGTCAATTGTATGTGTATAGCCCTTAATCACAGTGACAGTCTCAAAGGGCTTCACGGGCCATATGATTAACAAGGAGGAAATCTGGAGAAGGAACGCAGACTGGGGGATCACTCCTTCCAGGGAACGGTTTCGGAGTGCAATGGGTGTCATATGGGCATTATTTAGCAATAATTAATATTAGCGACAGCTGACGAGATGAGTGGGAGGAGCCAGGTGAGGGATTCGCGTGGCTGGAATCTGAAACGACATGAGAGTTAGAGACACGAAAACAAACACCGGATAAACATAAATAGAAATAGATGTTGAGGAGTTCATGAGAGTCATCGTCGTGCAGATTCGCCGAGTTAACTTATTTCCTTAACTTCTCTGTTCTAAAAGGCTCTTTATAGAGTTCCGCTGGCTTTATACGGAAAACAAATGGTCCAAGTCAGTGCTAATAAGCGGGTGAACCTGGAAAACCGCGCCAAACGAGACGGTCAATACAGAGAGAACATGCTGATTGTAGCTTAACTCGTTTTAGCTGCAGCTGCGCTCAGCTAACGTCGTCATTTATCCTGAAAGTTGGGTAAACTTAAACAAAATATAACATTACAGTTGCGGGTTCAGTACCAGTCCCATGTTTCCATTAGATATTAGATATTTAAAATGGTGTAAAATGATTTACAATTGTTTCAAAGAAATGTAATTTTTGTTTAAAATTGTTCACTGTTGGAAAAGTGGAATCAATCATTGTTTTTCTTTTCATGTTCTCAGACAAAATGATTCAAAATGGATCCACGGTCAAATTCCTGCCAAATACTGTACATCCAACTGCAATCCACCTCGCAGCCATCTTGGGTTTCTAAACACTAGCTGGGCGGGGGACATGAATGGGACATTCCCATTGACAACAGCTGTGATACCAGAAAGCCATGGGAAGGACACTTAAAAAAAAACATCTACATGACGATATTGCTGTGAGATCCTTTTTCACAAACTGCTCTCGGCCACGATGACGATGATCAACATTAGATTTAGCGTTCTTAGGCTTCAGGCTTCCGAGGCCATCATGTGTGGTCGCACGCCCATCGTCTGAGCCGCGACTGATGCATGTTTTAGTGAAGAGAGAGAGAGAGAGAGAGAGAGAGAGAGACTAGTGAACAACACAGTAAAATTCACAGGCTTCAGATGCGCTCGTTGTCCAATTTATTTTCCAAACATTTTAGCATACTTTGACGTCTATATAAATATATAAAAAATACGAAGGAAAACCTCATAAAATTTGAGAAAAAATCGCGTTAATCCTGTTAATTCTCGGGATTGCTTCCCTGTGATTAAATGTACGTCGTTTAGCATCGGAAAACACTGAGGAAAGCGTCTTTCGGAAAGAAAAAAAAACACCAACAGACGAGCAATATTCGCACGAATAAACGACCGATACCTCCGTCAGTATCCCCACCCTCCACCCTCCACCCTCCACCCGTGCAGAACGTACCGCACCGAGAACGACGAGACGGGGCTGACTTCCGCAAAGGGCAGCCTAAAAATAATGATTCCGAGAGAGAGAGAGAGAGAGAGAGACAGAGGAGGGAGAGACTGAGCGAGCCGCTTTTTCATCGGGAAAACGGATGAGCGCCGCCACACAACGGGGGATTTATGTACAAAAATAATAAAGAAGAAAGTACACCAATGCAACGGACGCAGAGATACGCTCTCAGCACGTCGCTTACAGGAGATCAATACGGCAGCAAAGTTTTTATTCAGAGTTGGTTCCGATAGCTCGGCCACGTCTCCACATACAAGCGAGTGATATAAGAGCACCGGTCGCAGGTTCCAACATCCTACGCGCTCTCGTCACTAGAGAGTACGATGTGCTCTCTCTCTCTCTCATTATGCATAGCCGAGGTGGATTTTAAAAACAAGGTGCACGCCCCTAGTTTGGCCCATGATCCCAATACTGCCGTTGACGCGTTCCAAAGTGCCATGATGGGTCTTCTTCTGTTATTTTTTGTCGGCCCCCCCCCCCCCCCTCCCTTCCACCTATCCAAAGCGACAAAATATGGCGCCGGCCCACCGAGTTCCTATTCAGCTCTCGAAGAAACACAAAACCACAACAGTTGCTTCTTGTCCTCCGTCTCTCTTCTCTCTCTTTCTCCTCGTCTCTCTCTGTCTCTCTCTCTCTCTCTCTCTGTCTCTTAATGAGGAATAGCATTTCCAGTGCCAGACAAACAAGCCGCGACTGCTCTGCTTTGTAGAAAGAAAAGGGAAAGGAGAGAAAACCAGTGAGGCTGCAATGTATCTCGGGCCGTCACCTGTGGGGGGGGCTTAGATTCTATCCTCATGTGTGTCTCTCTCTCTTCTCTCTCTATCTCTCTCTCTCTCTCTCTCTCTCTCTCTCTCTCTCTCTCTCTCTTCTCTCTCTCTCTCTCTCTCTCTCTCTCTTCTCTCTCTCTCTCTCTCTCTCTCTCTGTGTTTGCCCGTGGACGCTTTATCATCGGCGCGGGTCCGCCGCTCGCCCTGCTCCGCGATCGATCCCCGTATTGAAACAAGCCTCATTTGCAGTCTCCTCTTTGACACTTTTTTTTTCTCCTCCTGTCTCGTTTTTTTTTTTTTTTTGTTCTTCTTCTTCTCGGACACGAAATCTGACAGGCGCTGCAGAATTTGGCAGTTTGTTGTTCTTTGTCTAATCCTTAAGCCGGGGCTCTCGACCGCTCTCTCTCTCTCTCGTTCTCTCTCTCCTTCACCTGAAACACACACGCACACACAAAAAGGGGGATTTCTGAGTTTGCCGGCCAACAAAGTCGACGCGCAACCAGTGACTTCGGCCGGAAAAACGTACTTGCGGTCGCATTCTCGGACGTTTAAGTTCCGGGAATTCGCGGGCAAAAACACAAACACCGCATCGATTTTTGCAGTGAA
>PIJE02005598.1:7130-17130 GCA_002895965.2 Coryphaenoides rupestris
CCCGGGGGCCCAGAGCAATCGTTCATCACCTCCTTTTTTTTACGACGGGAGCTGAGGCTAGGGCGGGGAGACTAATGCGGCTTGTGGATTGTGATTAACTTAACTTAAAGCGTTTTGATTTGATTTTATCGGTGTCTTCATCGTTGGCGGTGACAACGCCACAACGAGAGAAACCATCGCCGGGCGGTGAAAGGATGTTTGCCCAAGACTCCAATTAGAGGACGAGAAATGTTATCTTGAAGAACCACAAACGCATCTCTAGTCAAAATATCCGTTGACGTTGAGGTGTTGTGACATTTGTTTTTATCAGAAGGCCCGGGCTCCCCGTCTACCGTGTTTAATAAACACATTTATTTGACGATTTTAAGACGTAAAAGATTATCTCACCCAAAGTCACTTGCAGGGAATACAGACGGAGGTCATCAACGAGCAGGTAGGGGTTATGTATGTGTACTCATCCAATGTATTCACACCGTCATCTCTCTACATCTTGTATACACACACACACACACACACAACTTAACATAGTTTCCTCAACATCTGAAACACTTTCAACATTTCAACCAACAGTGTGGAGGGGTAAACAAGCAAGAGTCCAGCCGCCCCCCGCACCACCCGCCACCACCCGTCACCACCACCACCCGCCGCCGCCGCCACCACCCGCCACGCCACGGAAACCCGAGCCAGCGTTGAGAGGCAGGTGAGGGCGGCGGCGGCGGCGTGTTCGCTCTTATCGGCGCCGAGGAAACACGAACAGGAGACGACTCCAGGGACAGGAAACACGACGGCACTTCCTGCTCAAACAAAAAAAAAGACAGAAATTATGGATCAGGCCTAAAAAAAGGAAAAAAAATGTAAGTATGGCGCCTATGAAATTTTAATGAGAGCCCCCGTTCTCTGGTTTCGTGGCTCGGCGGTGGCCTGGGGTTTTTCCCTGCAAAGCGATGGACTCGGATCACGCTGAGCCTGCCACACACACCGTCTTCGCCCATCGCCATTTTGTGTGCAGAGGTGTGGTTTCGATGGTTTAGCACGTTCGTCTTTCCGTGAGCGGTAGGAAAGGGGAGTGGCCCATTCGGGACCAGGCAGGTGAGTAGACAGGTGAAGACAGGTGAGACAGGTGAGACAGGTGCCAGTGTCACTAAATCCAGACCTGCCCTTTCTTGCTGGGGGCTGCAGGGCTGTAGCCTCGTGAGACCGTTCTGATCTCGCGAGCTACCAGTGATTCGGACCAATCAGCATCCTCCTGGCAGCTATGGGCCGCGGTTTAGTTGTGAAGCCACTGTTTGTTCGGGAAGCGACAATGCCGCCGTGATCATCCAATCACCTGCCGAGATTGTCTTTGAAGTGCCAGCCCTTTTCCAAACCGTTTCCAATGACGACTTTCCCAGTTGGGGTTGCCCGGCCTTCCCCCTCTGTGTGTGTGTGTGTGTTGGGAACGGCGCCCTTTCAAGAGACGCCATTCAGCTGAGGTGTCAGCGAGGACAAGCGCACCAGTTGGTCGCTCAACATCTTACGGGTGTACGGGGCACTAAGAAGTGGACTGCCCGTGCCCCTGGCACATAAAAGGAACCCCACAGAGTTAAGCGTTTGATGAGGACACGTGGTTGCTGTGTTTGTCCCGCGACGACACCCTCCGTGAAAAGGAGGTCTTTTCACGCCACGTTTCCCCATTTACCTTCGGAGGTCGGAGCTGGGAATGAACGTCACACCAGTAAGGGGGGAACTTTGCCGATTTTCCCACCGGCCTCGAATGATTCCGACGTGGGTATAGTGCAGATGAACAATGTTTACCTTGTACTCCGTGTTGCCGGCGGCCCACAAATGTGAACAAACGTGCGCCGAGTGCTGAGTAAATGTGTGGCTCCGGGCGGTGAACACAAAGGGAAGCCATATCTATCCATCATTTCACGTGCGCCTTTTCAGGTGGTTCCTCCTTTGTTGCTTTGGAGAACACGTGAGCGCCGTGGAGACTCGCTCGCTCGACAAACCACACAATACAAGTTTCAAGGAGCAAAAAAATCTTAAAGAGCCCTCCCAGATCGGCCTCCCAGCCTACCCAGTGGACTCGCCGAACGACCAAACCGGTAGGTCGATCGATCTATCCATCGTACATCTGTGGGGGGGGGGGGGGGGGGGGGATTAGCCATCCCACTTGTGATGTCACTAGAGGGTAGCTTTTGACACGGTTGGGAATGGCTAATCCACATCACACCCCCGGCGGGGTAAAAACAGGGACCCTTTAAGAACACGGGCTGAAGAACACGGGGATGGAGAAAAAAAGAAAACAGTCCTCAGACAGCAACTTGGGGACAAGCTGGACATCTCCCTGGCACTTAGAGCACCATGCTGTCAACTCTCTCCCCCCTCCCCCTCCCTCCCCCATCCCACACACACACACACACACACGCACACACGCACACACACACACACACACACACACACACACACACACCACACACACTCCCCAACACACCAGCATCGCAGAGGAGACTCGCCGAGGAAGCCAAGAGTGTCGCATCTGCTAATTACACAGCCGAAGCGCCCATGATGGCCCGAGGAGTGCGCACACACACACACACACACACACGCACACACACACACACACGCGCACACACACACACACGCACACGCACACACACACACACTTGCACCAAAAACTGTGTGTGTGTGTGTGTGTGTGTGTGTGTGTGTGTGTACCACAGGTGTACTCACATACACACACACACTCTCATCCTGGCTATGTAATCAGTAATTGAAGGGGGAGGAAAATGTTTCCTGTCCTCAGGTTTTCAGCGAGCAGTTCGTTGCGGCGGTGCAGTCTGACAGCAGCCGCAGAGGCTTCCGGATAATGGCCGTGATAATGCGCCATATTACCACTCACTAAAGAAATCAATATTATTTAATGATTTGACGCGAAATATGATGACCAAAAAAACATTCGATTGTACGGTTGGAGAACGGCGTCCATAGCAACGGTCTGTTAGCCATAGCAGCGGCCTGCTATTCAGAAATAACAGAGCGGAGCGGAGAATTCAATGATTGACAGAATCCGGTTTCGCCAACAAAGCCGTGCGATAATAAACCGTCATCATGAGAGACATCATGGGAGACATTATCACCGCGCTGTGCTGACTCCCCAGTACAATGTAATGGTTCTGTGTGTACAGAAACAATTGTGACGGGTTAGGGTTGGGCGGGGTGTCGATATTATCGTGGGTATTAGTCACTAAATAGTCATTTGTGTTGATCAATGACTTTACCAACAGTCTGGTCTGGCTCCATCGGCTTCCCCGAGTTCGCGAATTACCGTGCTTCTTCTCCATCACGGTTTTGTTTTTGACCGATAAGCATTTAAGCGTCGCCGGCCCTTTTTTGCCACGGCGACGCTAACCTTCGTCAAAAAACTGTATTTATGCAATTCAAGGGACAATACAAGCGATTTTGAGACCAACTCGTTCACTTAGTTCGCCGAAAATAGGACGATGAGGTCAACGTAATGCAGAACGGGGAACACGGCGATCAGAAAGTAAGACACGATTACTCCTGTGTGTCGACCGAAATGGTTTGGCTTGCGGATGAAGACGTCTGGGCTTCGGCTGGCGCGCCGGGAAGGTTGGGAAGTCATCACGGAGCTGTTGGTTTTGCAGACAGGAAGTTAGGTAATGGGATCCGTAATGGGGTTTGTATGGCAGCCATTGGACTACGGGACAATAATATCGAATTGAATTAGGTTTTTATTGCGGCATCAAGTTTGCGCATAATGGCAAAGCTGTTAAAGGATCTCTGAACGCTTATGAGCTATAAATGCGGTCGAACGTGTAGAGTTGTTAGAACCCGGGAGAAGAAAGCTTTTATTCGGCTTTTTAACACCCAAGTATGATTATGGGGGTCGATGGAAATTGTGATAAGCATACCATTGGAATAAAACAATAAGTATCGCAATTGCCACATGGCTTTTATATATATATATATATTATTATTATTCTAATTACTGATTGAGTAAGTAGTTTGTGGTAGTTTATTTGTCAACATGGGTAATCACATTATATGGCCTTTAATTTCAGGGCTTCATGTAAATGTGGGCTCTACAGACACGCATGGAAACAATGACTCGTGTTAAGAATGCGGTCATTATTATTGTTTGGTGTTATATTAGCCTCATTACATCCGTGTGCTGTTGTAAAACCCGAAGTTTTTTCCCAACCCTTTAAAAGGTGGTGAGGACAGCTTTTGAATCAATCATTTGAAATGCGTCGGTATAACGTATGCAGACTTCACCCCTTTCCCTCCATGGCGCCGGCACCCAGATCTCCCCCCGTACCGTTCTGTTGACTTCCTACCCACCGTCTGAACCCAACTTGTTATTAACTCAAATTCAAACAACTGAGTCGTGGTAAGATTTTGCATTTGTGTCCCAGAGACACAGACGTTTGTGATGCAGGTGTTTTCCACACTATATCCCAAAAGCAGATTGATAGAGACGAGGTTAAAAAGTCTCAAATAAAGTTATTCTCAAACTAGTTAATACTTGACAGCTTTCCAACCGTTGTTCTATAACGATGTTGTCAGTCTTCAAAGTTGGGCCTCAGCAAAATCTTTGTCTGCAAGTGTTTTCTGGACGATGTTCTTCAGAACATCCGGACTAAAGTGGCCCCGAAGGAGCGAGTGTTCCCTCAAATGCCTCCCTCGCTCCCCTCCCTCCGTCCGTCCTTGCCTCCCTCCCTCCCTCCCTCCCTCCCTCCCTGCAGGACCATGGGGATGGGGAGTTTCAGGGCCCCTCTCACGTGACCCCAGCCACGGCTATCCAAGGTACCCATCTGGCAGACGGGGCTCGCTAACCCGGCCGGACCACTCGGTCCGTTCAGGGCAGCTGCTTCCGCCTCCAGCCCGACCTCGGCCACTAACCCACACCCTCACCCACGACCACACGCACACCCACACCCTCACCCTCACCCTCACCCACGACCCACACGCACACCCACACCCTCACCCTCACCCCTCACCCACGACCACACGCACACCCTCACCCTCACCCTCACCCTCACCCACACCCACACCCTCACCCTCACCCACACCCTCACCCACACCCCACACCCACACCCACCGGGTGGTACCATCGGCAACCATGTGGCACTCGGAATGAATATCTTTGGGGTGTACGGCAAATATACCGTATATGACGGTATGTAGATGTAATTAAAGGAGACATATTATACCACCGGGTGTGAGCGTGATTAGCCATTCCAAGCGGGTTGGATTGGCCCCACTTGACATCACAAGTGGGAGTGTCCACCTAGAAGTACAGTATGCTGGATAGATCAGCCTACCAGCCTACCCAGTAGACTGTAGCAACTGGTAGACTGATCCATCCACCATACATCTGGGTGGACAACAACTCCGACTTGTGACGTCAAGTGGGGGGCCATTCCGACCGGTTTTTGAAACCAGAGTCCAAACAGGAGTTCTTTAACATAAATAAGGAGCAGGTAGGGTGTTCATCTTGCTGAAGAAGGCCTCCCACTAAGGTAGACTTGTGGACATCGGGGATCGAACGCAGAACCTTTTTTGGCTGGAAGTCGAACGCCGTAACCACTTCCATCGGACGCAACTGCATCTGTTTAAGTCTGACAACAACAACAACAACAACAACAAGGGGAGATTTATGGTCTGAAATAAGCGACGAGAGAGATCAGGCAGGATTTTGAAACGGCAGCAATTTAGCTTGTTCCCTCGTGATTACGTTTTGTTGCCAGATAAAATTTCAGCCGATGAAAATGTTTTAATCCGTGTGAGTGTGTGCGCGCGTGCGTGTGTGTGCGTGCACGCAGCCTTGTTTGTGTTCACGTCGGCGGTGGAGTCGCCGCGGTGGCGTACGGACGGCGCGAGCGTAAGGCTAATGAACTGACAGCAGTGGTCAAAATTTTTGCGGCTGAGCGCTGCACTTTATTTGGCCGGAATCCACTCTGCTGACGGAACGTTTTGCGCGGCGGTGGTTCAAAGCGTCGTGAACCACCGCGGGGTTTAACGAGAGCGAGCGTGTGTTCGGGGGCTCAGAGCTGAGAGAGATGGACGACGTTCGGATGTAAAGATGTTGCCACCTGCAAACCCACCGCCACCACCGCCGCCACCACCACCACCACCGGGTTACATGATAGATGGTGCTGTTGTCGTTTGTGCCGCGGGTACGTTGCCATTTAACGAACAAATACAAGGGAAACAGCCGCGTGGCCCCAAGAAGATGACAAACCTTTTTTGTTTGTTTTGGGGTTTTTTTTTTTTCCCCTCCCCCCGCGAAAGACTCCACCTGTAATTTTTCATTTGATTATTCCCCTCCCTCGTCACCTTGATATGATTCACAACACACCGCGACGGAGCATTCATCATCCGCCGCCGCGCTAAATACGAAAAGGAACCGCCTACCTCAAGGCACGGACCAAAACACATCAGCGTGGGTTAAAACGGTGTTTTGTGTCCCATAATATAATCCGCGCTCCCGGTCGGCGGCCATTGATGGCGCACACAAGCGCAGGGGAACCCGGCCCGGGATTTTAGTCGTGATCATGTTGAAAGTGAGAGAGCCCCTCGACAAAAAGAAAGGTTGAGTAATCGCCGCGCTTTACTTTTTCCCCCCCCCCCCGGCGGCGAGCGGCCATTTTGAAGTAGCCGAAATGGTGGCGAGAGTGAGAGGACTAAATTGCATCCCCGAGACTGTGACTGACAAAGCGCCACCCAAGGGACGGCAGGGAAGAAGTGTAGAAGAGGAAAGACAGCTTTTTACTGACTTCTTAAACTCTCAGTCCACTCACTTTACTCACTCGTGTACTTATTGACTTACTCGCTCGCTTGCTTACTTAAAGGGGTCCTATTATACCACCACGTGTGAGTGTGATTAGCCAATTAGAAGCCGTTTCAAAGTTGTCATGTGAATTACAGTAAGATTGTCATTGTGACACAGTCTCACTCACAACTGGGAGTGTCTACCAGCCCACCCAGTGTCCCGTACCAACTGGTCAACTGATCTAGTCGGCATACATCTGTGTGGACACTCCCACTCCCACTCCCACTCGTGATGTCACTATGTCACGGTGACAATTTTGAAATGGCTTCCAACGCTCACACCTTGTGGTATAATGGGGACCCTTTAAATGTACCGCACGCAACATTCGATGGGTTGAAATGTGCGAGAAAAAACACATTCCGTCACGTCCGTGTGGAAGTGAAGGCTACAGGGGTCGACTCGGCAGCAAGCGGAGAGACATTTTTTCTTGTCAGCGAGCTTCGCTTTTTATTTGACAGTTGGGCGCTTCTTTGCAAAAATGTACACACGAGCTTAAAGTCGCACATTTTGCCAAAGTCTATTGCACCTGTAATGTTGTTTAGAAACCGGCTATTGATTGGAGGTTGACAGACCTGGCCTCCCGTGCAAATACAAAGTGCGACTTAGTGTGTCAAAATAAAATAGACGGAGAGGTGATGCCGAGGATCAGACCCACGGTTCCACGGCTCGGCAGGGCGACGTCTGCAGTGTCTAGAATGTCGGTCAGTTGATGGACGGTGGTTGGGAGGGGGGAGTCTACTCATTATATTATTTACATTCATATAGTTTCCGCTGTGCACACATATGCTGATCACTATGTATATACACGGGTTTTCGTGTTGTACTTTTTTTCCCTCATGTTGTATTTTAGCAGGTTTTTTCCTTTGTGTTAGCGCCTTGGTCCGTGAAAGGGTAAACGGTAAATGGATTGCATTTATATAATGCTTTACAGTTGCCTCACATTCACCCATTCATACACGACGGTGGTGTCAACCATGCAAGGTAACAACAACACGTCAGGAGCAGGTAGGGTTAGGTGGTGTCTTGCTCAGGGGGACACCTCCACACTTAGCTAGGAGGGGGAGGAGCCCGGGGATCGAACCAGCAACCTTCCAGTTGCCAGAAATCCGCTCTTATACCTCCTGAGCTACTGCCGAGAATGCCATTTCGTTCTTGCATTCTGTGTGCATACGAATGAATAGCAATCAACAAATTTGAACTCGAAACTTGACTCGAGTCGACTCCACCTCTCTAACCTCTCTGCCGGCCCGACATGACAGACGTGTTATTTGTGGATGGATGGGCTCGCGGCGAGTTAGACGTACGCGCGGCGTTGTGGGCGTTTCCTGTTGGGGATTTTGTTAACGAGGTCGTTATTTAGCTAACGGGCTGTTCATGACCCTTGCGGCGCGTCGGGGCCCACGTTCACAGCAACAGCGATTGTGATGAATAGCGTTTCAGACGTCCGAGAGCAAACCATGGTCACCCCCGCTGCAGTTCATATCCATGTCCGTACAAAAAAAGCACGAACTTGCGCGTCTTGGCACTAAATAATAGCGCTTAGCATTGTTTAGTGCATATTGTATGTTCTTAGACCTTGCAATTATAAATGCTTGACACCTGTTCTATTCTTATCTTTATGTACCACAGAGATATATTGCTGTCTCCTTCAACAAATGTACTTCTGGTAAGTCACTTTGGGTAAAAGCATCCGCCAAATGCCCTCAATGTAAATGTAAATGTAAGTAAAATATTGCGTTGTGTATGTATTGAGTACTTGAAGGATAGCTGATGGCTCAGTGATTCCAATTTCCGGTTTGCGGTGTTTTAAATAATTAGTCGCGCGTCGACCTCCACCTGCCACCTGGCCAGAGGCTCCTCCCCCTTTCACCCTTTACATTGACCTTCACAGGATCGTACGGTCGTAGCCTTGATCGCAGGCTGGCTGGGCCTTAACTGCAAAGTGCTTTGCGTGACCACGGTGGCTGGAAATGGGCAATAAAACCTCAGTCCATTATTATTATTATGATTATTATTATTATTATTATTATTTGTGCCAGGGCGCCCTCCTTATCCCGTCACGTCATCCCCCCTTCTCAGCCTCCACTCCCCCCGAATGATTGCTATCATTGATCACGCTAGATCCCACCGCCCCCCCCCCCGGGTGGCTGACCTTGACCTGAAGGGGGTAACAAGTCTGCAGAGTTTTAGCGCGTGGATTTGCTGTCTAAGACGATGCTATGTTTGAATAAGAGGGTCGTTCTTCATGATGATTCATATTGTGGCGGGCGGGCAGCGCTGGTAGAGCCATCAGACTTTCAGTTTCTTTCTATCAGGAAGCCCGGTTGTACTCGGATGACTCACCTGGAAACACACTGAGAGTAACTCTCACAGACATAAATGTGAACATAACACAGAAACAAGTAAGTAGCGGTGTATTAGAACATGACACAGATTCCTGATGAACACAATCAAACATTTATTTGAATTTGAACTATTAGCCGTTATTGCTTTGAGACCCAACGCGCGCGGGGTTATATAAATTCAACTAAATAATATGCCATTGGCTTTTGCAGACTTTACTATCCGCAATTATTCATCCGTCTGCAATAAAACATCTTAGCTCATTTGTTCAGAAATAGAAAACGTGTCGATTAATCACGTTGTAGTTCTGTGTTTAAACAGTGTCATTGACTTTCATGAAGCGCCCGCTTAATGACAAATCGGTCTTATTGCGGTGACTCTCTGTTTGCCGACTCACAAATGATTTGTTTGACGAAGTGTAAACCGGCACATCGCTTGTTATTATAAGCTTATTAGCAAAAAATTATCTGGAGTTTATCACGACTGTTTCCGTGTCTCAGAAGTCCAACCAATGCACAGTTACACCAATAAGATTGTATAATATCAATGATGTCGATTCGAATATTCAAAAAGCATCAAAAATTTGTTCCAGTATAGCCAAGCTTTTCAATTATTTCTACTTCTATTTTTCAATGTCGCTGAGGATGGAACTTGAGCATTTAAAGGTGCAGTGGGGAGGATTTAGTGGCGCCTTGTGGTGAGGTTGCAGATTGCAACCAACTGAAGAACTAATGAAAACACAATCTACATTTACATTTACATTTACATGGCATTTGTCAGGGGTGGGAGGTGTCGAGGGCGGGGAGGAGAGCAGCA
>PIJE02005599.1:0-18189 GCA_002895965.2 Coryphaenoides rupestris
GATCTTCGTATTTGAATTGTGGAGACAATGGTTGAGCTGGCTCTGTAATTTGTACAGTTTCAGAGGACTAAGATAAATTTAAGAGTTTGGTTACTCTTCATGTATAGGTTAGCAAGGCGTAGTTCACATAAAAAATTGGAAAAGAGTAAATTGTTTATAAGTTTGTTTTATCGTTCTGAAAAGACAAAACAACAACAATAGACTGATGATGCTTGTTTCCTCGCTCCCTTTCCCCACGCGTATAATCTCCTTCATCATTTGTTCTTGTATTGAATAGGTATCTTCTAATTTTCTCTTAGTGTCCAAAATTATTTTTTGTCATTTGCGTAATTCAGTTTAAAGAGTAGTAGTTGACGTTATTGTTTATAGCAATAGTTTTAGCGTTTTATAGGTATTTATATACACAGCAATTTCATTTAGGAGAGCATTTCGTATTTTTTGTCAGGCATCTACCTGCATGCATGCCTCTTATTCGGTTTTAGGGTTTTTTTGTCTTGATTAACAATATAATACAATGTATTTTCTCTTATTACATATACTATTTGAGGTGGTGGTAGATTACTGCAATATTACATTTTTTATGTGGTATGTATTTTTACATTTTCTCTAGTGGTTTAGAAGACTGATTTGATTATCGCATTGTCCCCTTAAAGTACTGCGCGTGCATGTGAAATCTTCTATAAAACGGTATCTTATTTATATTTTATGATTGCTGATTTTAGTGTTAGCAACCATTTGGGAAGTAAGAGCAGTTACGGATTATAGCTGTAGGCCTTGCAATGTATCCTCTGCATTTGTGACATGATTGATGAGATGCCATCTATCTTTCTGGCTGTGCTACAGTGGGCATATTCCTGGATGCAGGCTTTAGCAGTGTGTGTGAGATCAATTCTTTCGTTACTCTCATAGCTGCTTGCCGCTGCTTGGGGACTAAGCTACTGGATCATGGCGTTGTGGTTAGGCTCATTTTTGCACTGAGTGTATCATCAACTACCTCGGACATTGTGAGCACAGTATGTGAGCGTGCAAGGGGTATTTTAGCAACATGTCGGACACATAGTGGCAACAGTTCAGTATGCACCTCAGGTGATCAGTGGTCCTGTCTACTCCTTCCTGTTTTATGACTCTACACCTTGACTTTCAGCATACTGCTCACAGTCCTGCCCCTGCTCGAATTTCTATCATGACGTCGTTGTGAATTGTGGTCTAGTGTATCTGCAGAGACAGTGCGATCTTTGAGTACAGGAGGTGGTTGGTGTGGACTTTATTTATGGTTTCTTGGAACTAATCCCTGGCAACTCATTCAATTGCATTAGACTAAGAAGGCTATCGTGGTTGTATCTTTCTAGGAAGCAGAGCCATCCCACCCTTAACCAGTTAGAATCTGGGATTTGGGATTCGTCAGGTGATATCAGTGTTGAGAATACAAGTACTTGTTGCGTCGACATTTACATATCAGATTGGATGTCTGCTGGAAAGAACGAGGCGTAGAAATGGTCAGTATTAGACGTTATTTTTCTACGGTGTAGCACGTTCTGATACTATTGTCAATTGTTCCTGCAGTATCCATCTTTGCGAGGATTGTCTATACGTCTTTGTGGGCTGGGCCTAGCAATCGTTCTTCTATGCTGTCTGTTGTGTTGGGGTTTGTTCATGGGAGCTTTGGCGTGGTTAAACAGGATGCTCTAATTAGGCTTCTCAGAATGAAGGCGTGTTTGTGTTCTTGTCTCTAAAGTGGGTGACTAGAGTGCGTTGTTGGAATGTGTTGTCTTTGGGTGGGATGTCTGTAGTTAATTAACTACTTACGTTATTTAGCTAGTGGAAGCCTTTTGTGCCTCTCATCCTTCGCTGACGCCTACCATTGGATTCCATCACACAGGATGCAACCTGTCTTGCCAAGACTGACGTTAGGCTGTTCGTTTGGTTGTCTGTGTGTAGTACGCGAGGGGGTCATGCCACAGACACGCACGTGTGAAGTGTGTTCCTTTTCTGCCTGTGCGATCAATAACTTTATAGTCTCCGTCCCGCCTTCGGCACGGGGGTCGTAAGACAGAGTTAGATCTTGACATGAACACTGAGCAATATCATGTATCATATTAACTCTCGTTTCAACGATTCATGAACACTCGCTTCCTATGTTGAATTTATCTTATGTGCGATCTATAATACTTTGCCTCACATCATGTGAAATACTCTCATATTTCTATTGCGCGTAATTATTTACTTCCAAATCTTGGTTTCTATTTCTCGCTGATTATTTGCTGTTGCTATATTTTTCCCCTAACATCATTTATCTCTCTCAAATTGGACTTCTCAACTGACGTGCCTCTCATCTACTCTCAATTCGTGGTGTGCAATTATTCTTGAAGTGTTGTGCTATTAGCTTCTCCATTTATTTGTATCTCCTTGCTTTGGGCTTTTTGTATTTAACCATGGTACTTCACCCTTATGATCAGTGTAGTTTTCTTAATGATCTCAATGTTGCGTATCAGCTAACCTTTGGATTCACCATTATTATTATTACCTTTAATTATTAATCTTATATATTATCGATCTATCTATCATTGTGTATATCTGCATGGGTTTTGGTTTTAGACTATTACATTTGCCAACTTGTTAGCTGTACGAATATCTATATTATATTATATTTTATATATTCTCGTTAGGCTGTAGACATAGCCTACTGTGAAATTGTTTTATTTGATATTTCGTTTTTTAGTTTTTGTATTGCGTTTCGTCTTATTGCTGATTGCTATTGGGTTTATTTCTCTTTTTTTTTCGGTTTTTTCTTGTTGTCTACGTGCTAACTTCTGGCTACTCTAAGAATATTGTCAAAAGTTTGAACTGTATCTTAATACTATACATAAAACGTTACTACATCCTTCATATGTTGTAGGGGTGGTTACTTCGCATCTATCCGTCCTATTAGATAGATCTAGTATACATCTGTTTTGGCTTTTTCCGGTATGCTTTTTTGTCGGAAATCAAAGCAGCCATCTCCGGTCTCAAGTCATGGCTAATTATCCTTACTTTCCTCTTTTCGAGTTATTATGTGCCAGATTCTCTCCTTTTCAACTTCTTCTGATGGGCTTGATCCATCTGTGCGGTTTTGTGTGGCGTTGCGTGTGTGACCTTTTCTGGATACGCTGATCCTGTGAACTCCCTCTGAAGAGTATTGAGTGTGTATCTAGGATTGATCCTTTGGGGTTAAGGCTGCACATAGCTCTCGCCTGCATACGAAACTTTGTCTGCTCGGCACCCATGGCTGTGAAATTACGTTGTTGTCTCGTCTCTAGCGCGTCTGAGAGATTTTTCTCGTCGAGAATTGTCCTCAATAGCCTCTCGCCTATCTTAGTCCTGATATGCCTAACTTTCTGGCGCGCTCGGGTAAAGCTGCGTCTTTGTGTATTGTTTTTTGTTTTTTGTTTGGTAATTAACCTGTACTCTGTCTCGCATCTTAAATGATTCTATTGTCTACACATACTTTCGTCGGATCATTGATGTCAAAGAAAAGTTCTTGTGTCTGCTGATGTGTCGATTAAGCGGCTGCTAGATGTACTTCACGTGCCTAGGTTGCTTTGGTGCAAGGACACATATAATTACTTCATTTGTTCCTCTCGCCCCTAGTGGCAGAGAATAAAGTTCTCGTCGTCTCTCGCTGGAAGTGATTGGTTATCTTAGCCTTTAATCTCCTCGAGGCTTTCCCAATGCATTATGAATTGAGTTTTCCATAACAATTGTGACCCATGCATTTATCCGATTCAGACCACTTTGGTGAGATTTTCTCATCGTTTCTACAGTCTTATCTATCTAGTCAGTCTCACTCATAGCCACATTGAAGTCTAACTGTTGATTTCAAGCCAGTTATTTTTGCCGTTTATAAGTCCTCTTAAGCACTTATGGGTGAACACTGCTAGATGATTATCTTTTCGACTTTTCTGATTGCAGTAGGACTCCTGCCACGATTTTCTCCGTGTCTGGTTTCTGCTGGACACGTGAATTCGCTTTGGGAGATGGCACTTCAGCCTTATTCTATCCCCAACATGTTATCCTTACATGTCACGATCTTCTGTAGGTTTGCGTTTTTTGTGTGTTGAGTCTGCCCGTCTTCTGTGGTGGCTGTTATGCGGGTTCGCCTGGTGTACAGCCTTTCGCTTTCCAGCGTCGTCGTGATCAATCCGACCGTCCCCAACCATTCTGGGTCTGGCCTGGTCCTGTCTTTAATTGGTATTCACTTGCCAGTTGTTCTTACTCACCTCGGTGGTTGCTGTACCTGCTATCTCATCAACAACGACATCTCCACTCTCCCCTGCCGGTGTTTCGTTAATTGTCCGAAGATAGGAGGGATCGTGTGTGTGATGTTATTCCCCCCACACACTCACCGTGCTCCACATCCACTGCCTCCTTCTGTTCGGTTTCCCTGTCCAGACCTGTGGATCCTCAAAGCTTTGTGTTCCTTGTACCCCCTACCTTTGTACTTATATTTAATTTCAGTGTGCTTACAGGTGAATTTCTAGCACATTCCCTGGTTGAGGACGGGGCACCAAGATTTGGAGGCATGCTCTCTTTTCTTCACAATTTGTTGAGTGATTAGCCCCGAAGTGACAGTTTTTAACTGCTGTGAGGCTGTTTGTTGTTCGCTGTTGTTGGGAGTGTTTGTGTTTGTTTTTGTGTGTTTGGTGTGTCGGTCTGGCATTATTGGCCTCTACTGCGCGTTAGATTCTGGTTTGGGTGGACTAGCAAGTTAGGTGCCTTTGGCTAATCGAGGGTAGGAAGGTTAAGTCAGCCACTCTAGCACACACTACTCAAATGAGGCATTTGGAGCGTATTTGCTAGCTGTGAATATCTGCCTCCATGTGAATTTTACAACTCTTTTACATACATATAAGACAGACTGGTACACCAGCAGGCCTGCCCTTTGGTGCCTTTGGAGAGCCCGAGCTAAAAGTCATCATTATTTGGCATTATGGTAAGCTACCGCTCACTGCGACCAAATGTCACGGACTACAAACCACCTCCCCCCCACCGCCCTCCACTCAGCCCTTCACTCATTGTTCAGTCCTTGATGTCTCCTTGGTGTGGTGCCCAGCATGTAGGCGCAACCGCTGGCGCATCTCCGCTAACTCACCTATGTGAATAACTGCCTGTTCCGCTAACACCCCTTTGCATTACCATGTCTGTGCTATTAGTAACCTGAGACCCAGCCATGCTCTGACAAAAATGGACGAGGCATCCGTCTCTGTCCCTTGCTTCAGACCTAGGCAGAGTTATGTGGATTTGATTCTCTACGTCTCCGGTGAGGTGTGATCGGATTTCGGTGTGCTGGTTTCCAGCTCCTTCCATCACGATGCTTTCTCACAAGCCTAGACTTGTGGCAGATCCCTAGCTCAGTCTCTATCTCCTGCAGTCCAGAACACTCCTGCCAGTCAATGGGAGCACCCAGGCCTCCAGTTTCCAGGTGATGGAGTAGGGGTTGGTTGGGTTTCTGACTCATTTGGGGACGTGATGTGGTTGTATCCATTTTATGGAACGTCTGCACAACATTTCTGTCTGTTTTTTTGTTGTGGCTCTGGCAGCCCCGAGCCTCCGGGTCTCCCAGGGGGATAGAATGGGGTTGGTTCTGGTCGCTAGTCATTGCCGGCGCGATGTTCTGTGCTCGAACCGGTGACTGAGTACGGGATGGGCTTTTCATTTTTGTGTTATTTATTGTCATTGCGTGTGCTTTGGTGTTAGTAGTTAGGTCTGTGGGATTTTCGCAGCTGTTGTAGTTGTTCTATTCAGTGTTGGGGGTAGTTGTGGATTACGTTTGTGTTGCTGTGTTGTGTTTTGTCGCTGGCGTTAATATTTGGTTTACACGTCTCACTGTTATGGTGTTCCTTCCGTTACTTTAGAGTTCTGCGGTGAGGGTTTATTGCTCATGCAGGCTAGCTACACAGTCCCCCCTGAGTTCTCGAGTGCGTCGTCACTTCCGCCTCAACTCATTAATCAACATCTCAGCTCATTCAACCCTATTCTCCACCCGCTGTCTACTCCTTCCACTCAGTTCCCAACTCCACTGTGTGGCCCCCTGTCTATTCCCTGTGCCCGATATTTCCCCTGAGTGCACTTGCCAATCCAATAGGTTAGTTTATCTTGATACGCGGATCAGTTTTGTGTTCAACAACGTTTGTTTTTGCTGGTGTGTCGTTTTTTTGGTCCACAAAGTGTTGCTATCTTGATTATGCTGTTGTGATATTTTAGTGTCCGCCTGTAATGTTTCTTGTTTTCTCTTTTGATGTTGTGGTTGGTGGTTTTACTTTCACGTCTAGAATGAGTTCTATTCTTACCAAAGCCCATCCAGATATCCACACTTCAGTATGTTAAATGTGAGAGATAAATGGAATTAAGCATGCATGCATTAAATCTCTCTGCAATCAATTTACAACTCCAATAAGTATGCCCTCTCATTAGCCTTTTAAAGGTGAAAAAGTACTACTTAAAATGCTCAAGTCTTTTCAAACAGGTTGTTCAACAGATGTCTATATAACATTGGTCTATTCATGTAAGTTGGGTTGCCGAGACCACTGTTGCACTCCTGGAGGCGCTTGCATCGCTACTCGAGCCCTTTCCTGTCATTCCGCTCTGAGCTTTGTTCATTTAAGATTCATGTTACTATTCTTGTCACCACACTTCCAGTGTAGTGTGCCCTCGTTTGATTGCGGGGGGTACACTCTATGGTGGGTGTATCTCGCTGGTTCTCGTTACTCATCAAATCGAAAGTTGTAGTATATCGTTTATCGCAGAAGCCAACCATTAACTTCATTAAAGTTCAGTCAGTGAAGGCCATACAGCCACACCTATAGATTACCTTTCACCCACATAGCTCTATGCTTCACTTGCTCGTTCTGCCAGTTGCTTCTTGGACGATTCAGTGGACAATGCATTTATCTCACCATTGAAAACACACTGTTGTGAGGTGATAGTCTTCCTTGGTAAAGCCATGTACAAACAGGCACGTGTGTCACATGCTTCATGCTGCCTCACAGCCTAGAATGTCCTGATCAGTATTCCCACCGGACGCTTATTTGAACTGTGGGTGCCCAGTTTGGTTGAATCTCCATCCTTTCTGTGTGAGTTTAGCGATGTTCTTCCCCTGTCTCCCTTAGGGGTCTCTTATGCGGCTAAAAACCCCCAATTTCATAAAAACCAAACCAATCAAAAACAGTAGAAGATCGCCGTGTGCTGTCCAGCGTCCTGAGGCCAATAGAAGATGGATGAAGCCTGGAGTATACTGGAGTTGTTGTGCCCCGGGGCGTGTCCCGGCGCTGTCCCATCACCTTGGCCCTTGCCTCAATTCCGCTCCTGGCGGCCCTCTGGGTATGGCTAGTCTATTATGTGTATGTTCTCAAATGTCTAGAGGTCTAATTGATTGTCCTTTATCTGTGTCGGCTTCTTCTTTCCGTTCTTTCCCAAATGCGCAATAGGCCCGAAAACTAATGGGTTTATTCCCACGGATTTTTGTTTTGGGGTTCAAGAGGGGTTGCCCACTGTGAATGATAGTGCTTAACCTCTCCTCCCCCACTAGTATCCTCCCCTAATCCGATCAGTAAGTATGAGAGGCTGGGGGCGCCTCGCTCGTTGGGGAAGCGCGTTGTTCAGTTGTTTTTGGAAGGAAAGAGCGGAGGATCCGTCAAGGAGGCTATGGGCCCTAAACGTTGATGCGCTTTCGCTGTCTGCCATATGGGTATTCTAAGTTTTTCTTGTTCACTCTGCTGGTTTAGGTCGCTTGCTTTCCTGTTTTGTTGGCATATCCGGCCGTCTGTAGCTAGTCGTCCAAAAACTCTTCCAGAAAGTTGTGTGTGTTTTGCGGCCACCACGTCCTCTGTGTGTTGGTGGATTAGTAAAGATTTGTTCCAAATTGTCTAGCTTATGTAGTCAAAGTCATTAAGGCCGGCAAGCAGACATACATAAATAATGAAATACATTTGACTTTGTATGCACTTTACATTTAAGAGAGTAAGAACAAGCAGCAGTCCTTGACTTTCTTTTTAACAGTTTATTTACATAAAAGTGCTCAAGTCACTTTAACTAAACGTTAATAACCAAAGGTGTTGATGCTCAGTTTCAAGAATGGCTGAAGTTCAGTTCATTTTCAGTTTCAGTTCTGGAATGTCATGTAGCAAAGCAGCAAACTTCGGGAATCAATAGCCCGTGTGAACCAAGTCAGCCTCACCCCGATATGATTCAAAGATTTATTCAGATACATCAGAGACTATATAACATTTGGGATGGCAGAAATGCAGGAGCATTTACATGTAGACCCCCCCCCCCCCCCAACAACAACAAGTCAACTTAGGAAGCAGAGATATGGCTGCACGTGGAGACGTTCCCGTCCCTATCTCCCAGGCATCCAGCCCGAGAGGCAAGGACACCAGGGCCTCACGTGGAGATGCACCTGTCCCTATCCCCTGGACGGACATCCGTGGAGCAAGGACACCAAGGCCTCACGTGGAGACGCTCCCATCCCCACCTCACAGACAGCCAGCCTAGGAAGCAGGGACAGCACTGTAGCTCCCTCCAGTAATAGACACGGTGCACAAGGTCATGGTTAAAAGACGGGGCTCTATTCCTGATTCAGACCAACCCTTAAGAACTGGGTTGAAAGAGGAAATAAAAAAGACAATAAATGAAATGCGGTTATGTATGTCTTGTATTCACAGATTTAATTCCACTGCAGCTAAACAACAGGTCACACATGTTAGCTAACACATTCATAGCATACAGTGCAGTGTTGTAATGTAACAAAGTACAAATCCTTCTTTACTGTACTTAAGTAGAATTTTCACGTATCTGTACTTTACTTCGTTATTTATATTTCTGGCAACTTTCACTTTTACTCCACTACATTTCCTAAATAAAATGTATACTTTTACTCCGATACATTTCTCCTAAGCATCTTCGTTACTCGTTACTACAAAATAAAATCATTAGAAATGTGTTAAGACTGCAGGTTTGACGAATCACGCGCGAAACCAACCAGACGCGCAAAGCGCACGCGTACTGCTGCGGGCGCACGCGCTTTACTTCCGCTCCCATGGTAACGCATGGCGCGGTTCCCACTGGCCGCGGGCGGACAGATTTTTTTCCGCTCAGGTCGGAATTTTCCGTGCGTCCTTGTGCGCAATCTCATAGAAATACATTGTATATGCACAATATCTGCATCATATTAAGTTAAATTAAGTTAAATCAAGTCATACATTTTGCATACAACCAAAACAACATTTTAATAATAATAATAATAATAATTATTATTATTATTATTATTATTAACATTCTATATAGTTTAGATATTTGTTTTAATCACACTAAAGTGTGATCATAGCATCAATATCAATCAATTCCCGCGTCTGGTAACATGGGAGTGGAAGTAAGCGCAGCAGTACGCGCACGAAAGCGTCCGTCCGCGTCTGGTGGGTTTCGTGCGTAAGAAGTCCCGCATGTCCCGGATGTCAGTAGAATCAACGACTGATGCCACTTTTTTTTTTTACTTTACTTTTACTTCCAATACTTAAGTACATTTAATATCAGAAAATTACTTTTGATACTTAAGTACAATAAATATCAGATACTTTAAGACTTTTACTCAAGTACATTTCTAAAAGGTGACTTTAACTTCTACCAAAGTCATTTTCTGGTAAGATACTCAAGTATCGCTTTCAAGTACTTTATACAAGACTGACAGTATGCAACCATCTAGAAATGAACTTAAACTCAAAACATACCTCGTAGACTGCTTAATACCAAGTGGGGCTAAATCTTGCTTGCTTTGTCCTTCTTCTTTCTTCTTGGTTAGTTTAGTTTACTTTACATATTTTACTTACTTTATATTGTTTACTTACTTATATAGTTTACTTTATATGTGCACATATCTGCCTGATAATTAGGCTCTCATGCCGTTCTTGTCTTTGGGCTTTTTAGCGCGTTTTCTAGCAAGGTTTTACATTTTTTAAGGACCTGAGGAAACACTGGAGAGGCAGAAATAGTTCCGCCTCTATATTATAGATAGGAACCAAAAAATAGAAATGAGGAACTTGACTGAAAATGTGAGGCAGTTACACTTACACCAAATCACAAGTGATTTCTTAGAATGACTTGAATGACAAACATACTGCATATAAACATTAATTTCAAAAACACTGTCTAACTATGGATCAACTGATACTGACAGAGAGAGAGAAAAAGAGAGAGAGAGAGAGAGAGATAGAAAGAGAGAGGCAGAGAGAGAGTATATAGATACTAGAGTCTTCAGTCTGCTTCCAACAGTGTAACTGTTTTCTGGATGGGCCTCTCCAGGTGAACAGGTTTGGAGATGCGCTTTTCCCTTTGCATCTAGGGTTGAGTCACTGATAGGCAACTTGAGTCTTCTCACTCTTCCGTCCTTTCCTGGGTATACTTTGATAACCTGTGCCAACTTCCCATTGGTTTTGTGGTGTAGCTGTTAGGGGGTAGCGGAGAACCCAAACGCAGGACCCAGACTCGGAGTTCAGACACAAATAGTCCTTTAATTGGAATGTGTCGCAGGGAGGAACCAGGATACAAACAAAGTGACAGGCAGGTAATGTGACTGGCACACGAGCGAACGACAGGCAGACAGGTAGTCAGGCAGGCAGACAGACGGGGAGGCAGCCAGGCTGGCTGGCAGACAGGCAGGCGGGCAGACAGACAGGCAGTCAGGCTGGTAGACAGGCGGGCAGCGGAGCGGGCTGGCGGGAGACAGGTCGCTGGCGGGAGACAGGTCGCTGGCGGGAGACAGGTCTTATATGGTGGTTGATTGGCAAGCGGTGACAGGTGTGGACGCCGGGCAGGTGCCGCTGATGACGCTGGGACGGCACCGGAGTCTGGCGCCACGCCCACCAACACGTCGGGGAACCCCGATGACATGGTCGCAACCGTGACAGTAGCATCATCTTGCAGAAAAACGACATCATTGACCTTTGCGTTTCTGCGGTCCTTGGTCCACTTCTGTCTGTGTTGGAGATTTAGGAGATACTCCTTCCTCCATCGTACCCAGAAGTTGTTGGCTAAGAGTTTAACTTGGCGCCATCTCTTGCGGAGGTAAAGATCTTCCTTCACAAACCTTTCAGTTGGTGGGGAGAGGATCGTGGACTTCATGGTCAGGATGTGGTTTAGTGTTAGGGTCTCTGGACTGGATGAATAATTCAGAGAATCAGTGGTCAGAGGTCTGCTATTTACAACTGCCATGACTTCGTATAGGAACGTTCGTAGAGAGGAGCAGTCAAGTTGTCTGGCTGACTGTTCTAGAATGGATGTCAAGACACTTCTGATGGTGTGAATTTGTCTTTCCCAGATGACACCCATATGACATGAAGCTGGGGTGTTCATGATGAACTCACATCCCAATTCTTTGAGTTCTTCTTGATCCATCTCTTTCAATGCTTCAACTAACTCACGCCTAGCACCGACAAAGTTTGTCCCTTGATCACATCTTATCTGGCGGACTGTTCCACGAATGGCCATGAAGGAACGCAGAGCATTGATGGTCAAGTCATCGAGCATTTCAATGTGCACTGATCTGGAACACATGCAGGTAAGTAACAGTCCATAACGCTTTCATTCTTTTCTCCCTTGCTTGATGTAGAGTGGTCCAAAGCAGTCTATCCCACAATATGTGAATGGAGGGGTTGTTTCCAATCGCTCTTCCGGGAGGTCTGCCATCTTCTGTTGTTCTGTGCATCTTCTGAACTTCCTGCATGTTGTGCACTTGTAAATATNTAATGTGACTGGCACACGAGCGAACGACAGGCAGACAGGTAGTCAGGCAGGCAGACAGACGGGTAGGCAGCCAGGCTGGCTGGCAGACAGGCAGGCGGGCAGACAGACAGGCAGTCAGGCTGGTAGACAGGCGGGTAGCGGAGCGGGCTGGCGGGAGACAGGTCGCTGGCGGGAGACAGGTCGCTGGCGGGAGACAGGTCTTATATGGTGGTTGATTGCAAGCGGACAGGTGTGGACACCGGGCAGGTGCCGCTGATGACGCGGGGGCGGCACCGGAGTCTGGCGCCACGCCCACCAACACGTCGGGGAACCCCGATGACACGGTCGCAACCGTGACAGTAGCATCATCTTGCAGAAAAACGACATCATTGACCTTTGCGTTTCTGCGGTCCTTGGTCCACTTCTGTCTGTGTTGGAGATTTAGGAGATACTCCTTCCTCCATCGTACCCAGAAGTTGTTGGCTAAGAGTTTAACTTGGCGCCATCTCTTGCGGAGGTAAAGATCTTCCTTCACAAACCTTTCAGTTGGTGGGGAGAGGATCGTGGACTTCATGGTCAGGATGTGGTTTAGTGTTAGGGTCTCTGGACTGGATGAATAATTCAGAGAATCAGTGGTCAGAGGTCTGCTATTTACAACTGCCATGACTTCGTATAGGAACGTTCGTAGAGAGGAGCAGTCAAGTTGTCTGGCTGACTGTTCTAGAATGGATGTCAAGACACTTCTGATGGTGTGAATTTGTCTTTCCCAGATGACACCCATATGACATGAAGCTGGGGTGTTCATGATGAACTCACATCCCAATTCTTTGAGTTCTTCTTGATCCATCTCTTTCAATGCTTCAACTAACTCACGCCTAGCACCGACAAAGTTTGTCCCTTGATCACATCTTATCTGGCGGACTGTTCCACGAATGGCCATGAAGGAACGCAGAGCATTGATGGTCAAGTCATCGAGCATTTCAATGTGCACTGCTCTGGAACACATGCAGGTAAGTAACAGTCCATAACGCTTTCATTCTTTTCTCCCTTGCTTGATGTAGAGTGGTCCAAAGCAGTCTATCCCACAATATGTGAATGGAGGGGTTGTTTCCAATCGCTCTTCCGGGAGGTCTGCCATCTTCTGTTGTTCTGTGCATCTTCTGAACTTCCTGCATGTTGTGCACTTGTAAATATGGGATGATACTGCGCTGCTGCATCCTAGGATCCATATGCCATTGGATCGGACCACATTCATGGTCATTCCTCGTTCCTGATGGTGCACTCTCTCATGATAATGCTTGACGAGTAATGCTGACACGTGACCATCTCTTGGGACCGCTGGATGCTTCACATGTGGATGTAGGGCAACATGACTTAAGCGACCTCCGACTCTGAGAATACCTTGGTCAACGAGGAATGGACTTAACTTGTACAAGTTGTTGGCCTTGTGTTTGATTCGTGTCGCCTTGGAAATGCAGTTGGAGGCACTGCATTTCTTGTGAGAGGGTTGCTTGTTGAACCATCTTGATTATAGTCATCTCTGCTTCCCTCCTTTCCTCTAAACTGGTGGCTTCCCAGGACCTTGGCTTGAGTCCTTTGGTTTCCTTTGCACAGCGCTTGAGTCTGGCGATAGCTTTCACCATTCTTGACCAGTCGGAGAAATTGTTTAGGCGATCTAACAGCGACCTTACTTCTTTTGCCTGGGTGTTATGGACCCTGGCCTTCTTGAGCTCTGGGTCACTTCTTGCGATTTCTCCCACCTTGACCTCTCCACTTGGTAGTTCTTTCTGCCAAAGAAAGTCTGGTCCTGTGAACCAGTTAGAAGCAAAAAGTTGTTCTGCTATGAGACCTCTTGAGGCGTGATTCTCTTCAGAAGCTATGTACCTCCATTGCGCAGACTCTGTGCTTGATTCGTTCCACACGGTTTGCTACAAACACATGAAATCCTCTGGCTTCATTATTGATGTACCCCAGCACAACCTTTGAATCAGTCCAAAATAATTCTTGTTCCAGTCCCTTCTTGAGCATGTCACTGGTGCAGACAGCTACCACTGCTGCTGACAGCTTGAGTCTTGGTATGGTGGGGGCGAGCAGTGAACTTCGCTTGACGCACTGACTGCTCTGAGATACGAGCACTCTCCATAGCCTGACATGCTTGCATCGGAGAAATGGTGGAGCTTGTACCGTTGGACCTTGAAGCTTGATGGTTAGTAGCATCTCTTGCTCTTCACACCGGCCAGGTTTTGTAGGTCTTGAAGCCAGAATTCCCACAGGGGCCGAAGGTCATCAGGTAAGGTGTTATCCCAACTGAGCTTGTCACGACACATCTGCTGCAGGATCAGCTTTCCCACCAGGATGAAAGGTGCCACAAATCCGAGTGGATCGTATACTGAAGCGACTGTGGACAAGACTCCTCTTCGGGTAACTGGATTTTCTTTGACGACCACTCTGAACTGGAACTCATCAGAAGCCATGCACCACTGTACGCCAAGTGCTCTTTCCATGTGTAGTTCACACAGTGCCATGTCTAGGTCTTTGGCAACTTCAGCACATTCATCTTTGGGAATTGTGGCTAGGACGTCCTTGTTGTTGGAGATGAAATTGTGCAGCCGGAGTTTGCCCATGTCACGGGTGTGGGCAGGAGGACCCAATCGCAAGACTCAGGACTCGGGGTTTTGCAGTGCGAAGCGGTCTTTATTTACCGTGAGACAGACAGGTAGGCAGGTGAGGGACAGACAGGCAGGAACGCAGGTGACGGGTTACGATCCATACGGAATGAGTAACAACAGGATTTGTATACACAACAGTATGTGCAACATAACAGGAAAATCTGTAACTAACACACGACAATGACACATAACATTGACAATGGTCCGACACCCGTGGGTGGAAAGCCGGGGCTTTTATGCCGTGCATAATTGTTCATTGCGGACAGCCGCGAACGTAGCGCAGGTGCCGCTAATCATCCAGGGGCGGCACTGGCGCCCGGGAGCCCCGCTAATCCTCCAGGGGCGGCACTGGCGCCCGGGAGCCCGGAGACACGATCGCGATCGTGACAGTACCCCCCCCTCAACGGGAGCCTCCTGGCGACCCACGATGACCGGGCTGGCACCGTCGGGCGGACGACCTGGAGGCAAGGCAGAGGCCGAGCCGGGACCCTCCGGTGGACGACCTGGAGGCAGGACAGAGGCCGAGCCGGGACCCTCCGGTGGACGACCTGGAGGCAGGACAGAGGCCGAGCCGGGACCCTCCGGTGGACGACCCGGAGGCCGGGCGGAGGCCGAGCAGGGACCCTCAGGCGGACGACCCGGAGGCTGGGCGGAGGCCGAGCAGGGACCCTCAGGCGGACGACCCGGAGGCTGGGCGGAGGCCGAGCAGGGACCCTCAGGCGGACGACCCGGAGGCTGGGCGGAGGCCGAGCAGGGACCCTCAGGCGGACGACCCGGAGGCTGGGCGGAGGCCGAGCAGGGACCCTCAGGCGGACGACCCGGAGGCTGGGCGGAGGACACCGGCGCCGTCGGAGCGGGGGCCGGGGCTGGCTGGCACCTGGGAGCAGGTACTGGTGGGAGCTGCTGTGGTCCAGCCGGGACCGGGACCAGGGATGGGTGGGACCTGGGAGCAGGGACTGGTGGGCGCTGCCGTGGTGCAGCCGGGACCAGGACCAGGGATGGGTGGGACCTGGGAGCAGGGACTGGTGGGCGCTGCGGTGGTGCAGCCGGGACCAGGACCAGGGATGGGTGGGACCTGGGAGCAGGTACTGGTGGGCGCTGCGGTGGTCCAGCCGGGACCGGGACTCGGGGTGGCTGGGACCATGCAGTAGGGACCGGCAGGAGCTGCTGTGGTCCAGCCGGGACCGGGACTCGGGGTGGCTGGGACCATGCAGTAGGGACCGGCAGGAGCTGCTGTGGTCCAGCCGGGACCGGGACTCGGGGTGGCTGGGACCAGGCAGGGACCGGCAGGAGCTGCTGTGGTCCAGCCGGGACCGGGACTCGGGGTGGCTGGGACCAGGGAGCAGGGACTGGCAGGAGCTGCTGTGGTCCAGCCGGGACCGGGACTCGGGGTGGCTGGGACCAGGGAGCAGGGACTGGCAGGAGCTGCTGTGGTCCAGCCGGGACCGGGACTCGGGGTGGCTGGGACCAGGGAGCAGGGACCGGCAGGAGCTGCTGTGGTCCAGCCGGGACCGGGACTCGGGGTGGCTGGGACCATGCAGTAGGGACCGGCAGGAGCTGCTGTGGTCCAGCCGGGACCGGGACTCGGGGTGGCTGGGACCAGGGAGCAGGGACCGGCAGGAGCTGAGTAGCGAGCATGGCTATCTGGTTGGTGAGTTGGTTGAGTACTTGCTGCAACTCGCCCTGGCTGACGAGTGCCTTCCGTAGTCCGGCGGACCCCGAGTCTGAGTCTGCTGAGTCCATTGTTGGTCGGACCATTCTGTCATGGGAGTGGGCAGGAGGACCCAATCGCAAGACTCAGGACTCAGCCATGCTGCAGAGCTCTCTCGCTTCCTTCACTAACTGGATTGCTTGGCCTTCGGACGCTACACTTAACAAGCCATCATCAACGTAGAAGTTCCTCTGGATGAACTTGATGGTGTTTTCGCTGAAATGTCCTTGTCCTTAGGCTGCGAGGTGCTTGAGTCCATAGTTGGCGCAGCCAGGTGATGAAGTTGCACCGAACAGGTGGACTTTCATTCGGTAGATGGAAGGTTGGACTTCAAGATTTCCATTCTCCCACCACAGGAATCTTACGCAATCTTGGTCTTCTGCCTTCACATGGAACTGGTGGAACATGCATTCTACGTCACATATAATCGCCACAGGACCTCTTCGGAAACGACATAAGACTCCCACCAAGGAGTTTGTCAACTCTGGACCGGTCAGGAGATGGTCGTTCAAGGATGTCTCTTGAAACTTTGCGGAGCAATCAAAGACGACGCGCATCTTTCCAGGCTTTTGCGGATGATACACCCCATGGTGTGGGATGTACCATGCCGAAGCTTTGCAGATGACCTTTTCTGGGACCTTTTCTGCATCTCTGCGGGTTATGGTCTCATCTATGAAGGTCTTGTTGTCCTTGTGGTATTGCTCGTTTCTTCTTAGCTTCCTTTCTAGGCATCTGAGAAATACCTTATTATCTGGCAAGTTGGGCCTTTCTTTCCTGAATGGCAGTGGCATTTCATAGTGACCATCGTCCTTGATCCTGATGCCCTTTTCCATCTTTGACAGGAATCTGAGATCTTCTTGAGAAATGTGGCCGTCTTCTGAAGTGCTTTCGACGAAGTCAGATTCCAGCACCTTGATGACGTCTGCAGGTAAGACCACCTCCTTGATCTGTGTTCTACAGACATAGTGCACTTCGCTTGTGAGGTTTGAAGAGGACTGAAGACCTGGCATCACTTGCTTCACAATGACCTGGTGACTTACTCCAATCACGTCACCATAGTCCAGACATGGGTTGCCATAGCTGACGACACTCCAGCCCAAGTCTGTTCTCTGTGCAAAGGGCTGATTTTCTTCACCAGGCACCACTTGGTGATGGTCTTGGGACAAGAGCTTGAGGACAGTTGTAGCCAATTAGCAGGCCGACATCTCATGTGTTCAAGATGAGGCCATGCCTTTGCAGTCTCTGGTGTGGGAATATGATCTCTGTTTGCAGGGATGAATATCCTTGAGTGGGTCACTGGTAGAGGGATTATCTTATCTGAGTAGAATCCTCTCACTTGTAAACCAGTTTCTGGCAGACACGCCTGTGTTTCTTGAAGCCACTGTCGATAGCTTTAGCTGAACTGGTTCGTTCTTTGTGTGGAGAACCTTTGCTGTTTCTTCAAGGATAAATGTTGTCACTTTGAGTATCGAGGAGTGCATACACAAGAACTTCACAATCTGGCTCACTTGTGGCTGACACCCACACTGGAATGATTGTGGACGTATGAGTGTCTTTGACATTCTGGACGACTCTATTTGATGTTGCCTGACGTGATGTACTGGCTGCTTTATCTTGTGGGCGATCCATCTTCCTTTCCCTTGACTTGTTACGGTGCCTCGCTCCATCAGGCCTTGGTGACACCCTTTCATCCATGGTGTGATTATCGTGGAGGCAAGTCGGATGTCTTTTCTCACAGGTATCGCAGATCTTTCTGTTTTCACAGTCCTTTGAGTGATGGCCAGACTTCAGACAGCTGAAGCACAATTTCTTCTCTTCTCTTTCTTCTCTTCTTTTTGAAACCTTGATCCTTTCACTTTCACTTGGTTTTAGAGCGTGGAGAGATGTTATTGGGTTGCAAGCGACTTTGGCTTCACGTGTGAGGAACTTGACAAACTGGCTGAAGCTTGGGAATGTGTGACTTTGTTCTTCCACTTCTATGACTTTCCTATTCCATATTGAGGTCAGCCAGTCTGGAAGTTTAGCAAGGTTTTTTTGGTTCTCGTTGCAGTCGTTCTT
>PIJE02005600.1:2500-5000 GCA_002895965.2 Coryphaenoides rupestris
CCCCCCCCTGACGTTTCCGTGCAGCAACGTCCCCCTTGACAAATGTATTCTCAAAAGATTGGGAATGACGTTCCGGGTTTAATATTTCATCTTCTCCATCATGTTTGGAAATGCTAAACATTTTCACAAAATGTCGAATACTCAGTTTCAAACATACTTCATATGTTTGAATCCACAGCAAAACGTCGTGTTGTTCATTAGTCGGGGAGATGATTCTCAGATCAACTGCATGTGGGATGAGACTCGACCCTCAGGGGAGAGAAGTGACCTCTGTGGGTTTTGGATTCAGTGCCGGATTCACATTTGTTAATCCCTGGGACAGATATGCTTAATTTTTTTTGTATCTTTTGGATTTTGTTTTATATTCTGTTTAATAAACTTTCTTTATCATTATGTTGAGAATCATATATCTATTTTAGATCATTGCGTCATAAGCATGTCTCTGTCCATAGACCCACCCTCGTCCACCAAACACACACCCCATCCCCCAAACACAACACCCCCCCATCCCCAACACACACATCCGCCACACAACACCCCCCCCCAAGCCAGACCAAGTCCTTCAGAATCCAGTCAAATCCATCCAGGAACCACCACCCCCACCTCCACTCTCTCCCTCTCTCTCTCACTCACTGTCTCTCTCTCTCCTTCTCACTCACTCTCTCACTCACTCATCTCTCTCTCTCTCTCTCTTCTCTCACTCACTCACTCACTCACTCACTCTCACACACACTCTCTCTCTCACTCACTCACTCACTCTCTCCCTCTCTCACTCACTCACTCACTCATTCACTCACAGACAATCCTTCCAGGACTCTAGTCTGGGGGGTGTGCGTGTGGACGTGAGAATCCCTTTCCTTGTGGTGGTGGTGATGATGATGGTGGTGGTGGTGCTGGTGGTGGTGGTGATGGTGGTGGTCGTGACGCGAGTGTCAACTCCACCCCGTCTCTCATCTCCACCACCTCCTCCCTCCTCCTCCTCTCCCCTCCCCCCTCCTTGGTTTTAATTAAAAGAATCGTCGGGATTTGCATGACAATGGCCTCCGGCGCGTTCTTACCGCGGCGGTGACCCGTTCTGATGAACACGTAACGTCACCTAAGCCCTCCTCCACTGAGTCCCAGATTAGCCCGCGGCGGCGCCCACCGTTAGTTTAATGCCATTTCATGATAAGCATCGGTCCCCCCGCAAATCCTGCCCCGCTAAATCCTCTTGAGAGGAAGGGCTAAGTGGCAGAGTCCAGAGAGGAGGAGGAGGAGAGGAGGAAGAGGAGAGAGGTTGGGAGCGAGGATGGGAACGAGGAGCTGGGGGGGAGAGAGGGAGAGAGAGGGAGAGAGAGAGAGAGGGAGAGGTACATTCTCAAGAATTTCCTTCGAGATGCAAAAAGTGTGTGTATATCTGTATTAACTTAGAGGGAGAGGAGGAGAGGAGGAGGAAGAGGGAGGGAGAGAGAGAGGAGGAGGAAGAGGGAAGGAAGGAGAGGGAGGAGGAGGAGAAGAAGGAGGGGAAGAGGGAGGGGGGGAGGAGAGAGAGGGAGAGAGAGAGGAGAGAGAGGAGGAGGAGGAGAAGAGAGCGAGAGAGAGAGAGAGAGAGAGAGAGAGAGAGAGAGAGAGAGAGAGAGAGAGAGAGAGAGAGAGAGAGAGAGAGAGAGAAGAGAGAGAGAGAGAAGAGAGAGAGAGAGAGAGAAATGAGAGAGAGAGAGAGAGAGAGAGAGAGAGAGAGAGAGAGAGAGAGAGAGGAAGAGTACAGAACGGATCCCTGAACCGGCAAGGTGCCAATGTGACCCCCCCCCATCTCCTCCCCTCCACTCTCCTCCCCTTCCTCCTCCTCCTCTCCTCTTTCCTTTCTCTCCTCCTCCTCCCCCCCTCTCGGCTGTCCCGGGCCACAATAGGCCGAGCATCTTTTGTGGCCCTCACGGTTTGTAGGAGCGAGGGAACAATGTATGAGAAGAGAGGAACAGGGGGTTCCCACACACGGGGACCCGCCTCCCTCTCCCCCCCCCACTCCCTCTCTCTCCTCCCCTCCCCCCCTCCCCCTCCTCCCCCCCTCCTCCATGCTGAGATGGCAACCTGCACACAGCTGATCCAGAACAACCCTCACTCCCTGCCTCCTCTTCCTCCTCCTCCTCCTCCTCCTCCCATCCCAGCCTTTTCACACGAAAACACAACTCGTCAGGCACATGCACGTGCAAAACACACACACACACACACACACACACACACACACACACACACACACACGCACACACGCACACACACACACGCAAGCGAGAGAGAGAGAGAGAGAGAGAGACCTTGCTCGACCCAGCAGAGAAAATAATCAGGGTCTATTTTCTCGTATCGGTCTGCTGCCCAGAGCGCCACCATTTGCCAAGCAGAGGAAACACGTCGTTTAATCCCTGCTGACACATTAAAAGTGGACTGCCTCCACCACCACCAGCACCACCACCGCCTCCACCACCGCCTCCACCACCGCCACCACCACCACCACCACCACATCCAC
>PIJE02005600.1:10000-18184 GCA_002895965.2 Coryphaenoides rupestris
GAGTGAGTCTCTGAGTGAGTCTCTGAGGTCACCGTGAGTCTCTGAGTCTCTGAGTCTCTGAGTGAGTCTCTGAATCTCTGAGTCTCTGAGTGAGTCTCTGAGTCTCTGAGTGAGTCTCTGAGTCTCTGAGTCTCTGAGTGAGTCTCTGAGTCTCTGAGTGAGTCTCTGAGTGAGTCTCTGAGTCACAGTGAGTCTCTGAGTGAGTCTCTGAGTGAGTCTCTGAGGTCACCGTGAGTCTCTGAGTCTCTGAGTGAGTCTCTGAGTCTCTGAGTGAGTCTCTGAGTCTCTGAGTCTCTGAGTGAGTCTGTGAGGTCACCATGAGTCTCTCTCTCCACTCTCCTGTCTCTCTCTCCACTCTCCTGTCTCTCTCTCCACTCTGCTGTCTCTCTCTCCACTCTCCTGTCTCTCTCTCCACTCTCCTGTCTCTCTCTCCACTCTCCTGTCTCTCTCTCCACTCTCCTGTCTCTCTCTCCACTCTCCTGTCTCTCTCTCCACTCTCCTGTCTCTCTCTCCACCCTCCTGTCTCTCTCTCCACTCTGCTGTCTCTCTCTCCACTCTCCTGTCTCTCTCTCCACTCTCCTGTCTCTCTCTCCACTCTGCTGTCTCTCTCTCCACTCTCCTGTCTCTCTCTCCACTCTCCTGTCTCTCTCTCCACTCTCCTGTCTCTCTCTCCACTCTGCTGTCTCTCTCTCCACTCTCCTGTCTCTCTCTCCACTCTGCTGTCTCTCTCTCCACTCTCCTGTCTCTCTCTCCACTCTCCTGTCTCTCTCTCCACTCTGCTGTCTCTCTCTCCACTCTCCTGTCTCTCTCTCCACTCTCCTGTCTCTCTCTCCACTCTGCTGTCTCTCTCTCCACTCTCCTGTCTCTCTCTCCACTCTCCTGTCTCTCTCTCCACTCTCCTGTCTCTCTCTCCACTCTCCTGTCTCTCTCTCCACTCTGCTGTCTCTCTCTCCACTCTCCTGTCTCTCTCTCCACTCTCCTGTCTCTCTCTCCACTCTGCTGTCTCTCTCTCCACTCTCCTGTCTCTCTCTCCACTCTCCTGTCTCTCTCTCCACTCTCCTGTCTCTCTCTCCACTCTGCTGTCTCTCTCTCCACTCTCCTGTCTCTCTCTCCACTCTCCTGTCTCTCTCTCCACTCTGCTGTCTCTCTCTCCACTCTCCTGTCTCTCTCTCCACTCTGCTGTCTCTCTCTCCACTCTCCTGTCTCTCTCTCCACTCTGCTGTCTCTCTCTCCACTCTGTCCTGTCTCTCTCTCCACTCTCCTGTCTCTCTCTCCACTCTGCTCTCCTGTCTCTCTCTCCACTCTCCTGTCTCTCTCTCCACTCTCCTGTCTCTCTCTCCACTCTCCTGTCTCTCTCTCCACTCTGCTGTCTCTCTCTCCACTCTCCTGTCTCTCTCTCCACTCTGCTGTCTCTCTCTCCACTCTGCTGTCTCTCTCTCCACTCCTGTCTCTCTCTCCACTCTCCTGTCTCTCTCTCCACTGTCGTGTCCATAAAAAGGCCACGGAAATAAATAAAAGAAAACCAATCAAAAAGTGATATCTGCCCTCACAGCTCAGAGTGGATCGGAGGAGGAGGAGCCTCCCCACGCCCCCCTCCTCCCCCCTCCCTCCCCCCGTCTTGGCCCTGGGCGCGGAGGGCCGGGCGAACTCAGGGGCCTCGTGGTCCATGGCCGCCAGGAAGTCGTAAAAGGGCGCGGCGGGGGGCCCCCATCGGTGGTCTGCCAGCCTTCCTTTAGGAGGTGAGGGAGAGAGAGAGAGAGAGACATAGAGAGACATAGAGAGAGAGAGAGACAAATGTAAATGCAACTAAAGCACAGTGTTGTGTCGATGCTAACTGTGCTAAGGCTACAGGTATCGCTGTCTTAGCGGCCGAGAGACATTGAGAGACATTGCTCACGTCGCGTGTTGCACGAGTAAGCGTGTGCGAGGAATGTTCTAGTTTGCGAACGAGGCCGGCTGCTCCCGACGACACGGCGACCGGGTCACGCCGCCGCACGGGTCAAAGGTCGCGAGGCGGCCACTTCAAATAGCCGCGGGTCGAAACCTCGGAATTATCCGATGATCGTCACTTCCGTCAAACCGCTCCGACGCGGCAACCGTAGTGTAGTGGATGTCCGCCATGCGCGCACACGCATATAAAGTACACATGTAATTTATTGATGACATTTACAGGCTCAAGGTTTGAATTGCAACTTTAAAGGAACTTTTGGAAAACAAAACAGTCAAAGTATAATATTTCACGAGCTGGCAGATGTATTATAGTGCATTCACTTTGCCAGTGATAAGAAGCGTCTTTGTGTTGTTTCATACATCAGACACAGGTTGTGGGTGAGGGATAATACCTGACCTTGCCTGTACATTTTTATATTTCGCCGATATTTTCATTCTACTAGGACTGGAAATGTGTAAATCTGTTATGTTGTTTCTATTATTCGACTGTTTATTTCTCTATTGTTTCATTGGATTGCTATGCAACCTGCCACAGGAATTTCCTTCGGGATTATCATCTTGAAGGTGTTTTGGCTGCGCTACAGCGCCCCCTGGTGTCCACGTTAACGCAGGAAGACCGCAAACGTGCTGTACGGTGACCTCCAAATGAAGCTTTTCTTTTGTGAGCGAAATGTTGTTTTTATCTCAATTATGAATTGTTCTGCACTTTCCAGATACGGTTTATTTATACGCAATTCTCTATTCTTTTCGTCTTAGTTTCGTTATCCTCTCTCTCTCTCTCTCTCTCTCTCTCTCTCCCTTCCTCTCTTTCTCCCTCTTTCCTCCCTCTCCTCCGTCTCTCTCTCTCTCTCTCCTCCCTCTCTCTCCTCCCTCCCTCTCTCCTCCCTCTCTCCTCCCTCTCCTCCGTCTCCTCCCTCCCTCCCATCCGTCTCCTCTCTCTCTCTCTCCTCCCTCTCCTCCGTCTCTCTCTCTCTCTCTCCCCCTCTCCCTCCCTCTTCTCCCTTCCTCTCTCTCCCTATCTCCCTCCCCCTTTTCCCCTCTCTCTCTTTCTCTTTTGTCACAAGAAGAGATAAAATTTTAATAGGCTATGTTGTCAAATCTCTCTCTATCTATTATCTCTCCTCTCACTCGATCTATCATCTATCACTCTCCCTATCTATCACACACACACACACACACACACATCCCAACACACACACGCACACACACCGACCACAGGGTCTGACCGCATTATATTGTGTGTGTGTGTGTGTTTGATTGTAACCGCCTGCTTGCTGTATCTTACTTTGGTTTTCTATTTTACATGTTTTTTTCCGAATATCAGTTTTCTGTAACTAAGCTGATGGTGGACGTTCGTGGCCGCTTTTAGCCTTTTTTTTGGTGTTTTTTTTTGGCGTGTTTTTTTTTGCAGTTTTTTTTGGCGTGTTTTTTTTTGGCGTGTTTTTTTTTGCAGTTTTTTTTGGCGTGTTTTTTTTTGGTTTGTTTTTTTTTGTTTTTTTTTTTTTGGGTTTTTTTTTTTTTTTTTTTTTTTTTTTTTTTTTTTTTTTTTTTTTTTTTTTTTTTTTTTTTTTTTTTTTTTTTTTTTTTTTTTTTTTTTTTTTTTTTTTTTTTTTTTTTTTTTTTTTTTTTTTTGTGTTTTTTTTTTTTATTTTTATTTTTTTATTTTTTTTTTTTTTTTTTATTTATTTTTTTTATATTATTTTATTTTATATATTTTTTATTTTATTTATTATTAAACCCAGGATTGAGATGTCACGGAAAAAATATATTGCACGCTCAAATGCAGGCGTTGCTGTTGAGGCGAGTAAGCACATGTAATACATACAGTGTGTATACGCAGTCACGCGTACCCGCATACACTTATACTTTTATACGACAAAAATATGGAATACAGAGACAGCGACGTCAGCGCTTCCCATCTGACAACCTGCGCCCTGAATTCTCCCTAAAAATGCTGCCAGTAAATATACACAAACAACTAAATACAAATTGTAATATTAATATTCACAAAGAGAGAATTCTGCGATTATCACTGGAGGTGGATGAGGTTTCCTACCCCCCACACACACACACACACACACACACACACACACACTGTGTAAAGCTCTTTGGGTGACTTGAAACGCGTGATATAAATGCAATTAATTAATATTAATATTATTATTATTCTAAATAAATTTCAAAATTGTTATGCCCCCACCTCCAAAAAAATTACCAAATGCTCCAACACACGAAACACATGGACAGGCAGAAGCCCACCACCACCACCGTCACCACCGTCACCACCATCACCACCACCGTCACCACGGGGACAGTCCCTTAACAAGCCCCCCCACCCTTCACACACCCACCCCACCCAGCACCCCCTCACCCTCACCCTCACCCTCCCCCAATATCGAGGTCTTTGTTGTCCGTCGACGCAATCCGTTTCAAGCACTGATACCAGACAGCATTCCCTCCCTCTCTCTCTCTCTCTCTCTCTCTCTCTCTCTCTCTCTCTCTCTCTCTCTCTCTCTCTCTCTCCCCACATGTCTCTCTCTAGGTCTCTCTCTCTCTCCCGCTCAACGGTCAAGTTCAAGGGTCCTCTAGCAGCAGGGGAGGGGGGGGGGGGGGAGGTGGGAGGGGCTAGTAGGGGCTGAGGTCAACAGTTTCGCGGCACTGCGATTGTGGTAGCCGCCGCCGCCGTGGACACCTGCAGGCGCTACATGCTAGCACGCCAAACGTGGACACGGATACATGTGCGTGACACACACACGCACACATGCGCACACACACATGCACACACACACACACACACATGGAAAGCATAGATGCCACCTTCCCTCCGCGCCAAAAAAGACACAACACCTGCACACGGTATGCGTCCCCATGCCAACAATTTCTACATATGCACATGAAGGTACATTTTGAAATACATGTATATGTATATACTGTATATATATATATCTTACAAAAATATATATATGTGGTTTTTTTCCCCCCGTGTACATACGCATGGATATCCAGTGACGCCTTGGGCAGGAATATCCACGACTCACAGTGGCCTCCCTGTTCTTTGACCTGCGAGAAGTGCAAAAAAAATAAAAATAACAATTGTGAGGAATTGAATAGAATTGCGGGGGGCGCATAAAAACACACACACACACACACACACACAAGCACACATTCACGCACACACACACACACACACACGCGCGTGGTCCGATCGGCGCACACCTGCCTCCCCAAGGTCTGTCGACGGCGGCAGTCAAAATGGTGGACAAACAATAACACGCGGCTTAGCTTTGATACCTAATACGGAGGAAACCATTTTTATTTCACCGCTCAGGCCGGCGATTCCTGGAGATAGAATTGCACCTCCACCTCCTCCTCCTCCTCCTCCTCCTCCTCCTCCTCCCTCTTCGCCTCCTCCGTCGCCACCGCCGTCCTGCCATCTCTCCATCTTGCCGTCTCTCTTTTTCAAACACACACACACACACACACACACACACACACACACATTTGTGCATGAAGCCAATGTTATTCCCAATTCCCATTCTGCTTTCTTGATGTATTTGGACATTACTGTGTGTGTGTGTGCGTGTGAGTGAGTGAGTGTGTGTGTGTGTGTGCGTGTGTGCGTGTGTGTGTGTGTGTGTGTGTGTGTGTGTGTCAGTCCCCAACGACAGGCAGTGAGAGAAAGAGAGATTGCACACACACACACACACACACACACACACACACACACACACACACACACCTAAAAAATATGCATATTTTTCCTCTGTGTGTCATAACCTCGTTTCCTGATGAAAAGAGGTTATTAGGGAAATTCTATTTTAATTAAGGTGAAGAATATTATCCAAACTTAAAAAGATCATTAATATGACATCTGACACATGAGTTGTAATATAGCCTCGATTGAAAAACATTTTCTTCTTTTGTTAATTTCTTCCTAAAAAATATGCGTGAAAGTAGAAAGTTGAGGAGCGCTCTGCTTAAATATATTTGCATTGTAAATGCAATCAGCACGTCTATCTGGAAATAATTTCTAATTAATTTCCTCGTCTAATTCTTGGGAGACTATTTCAGCGCCGAAATTACACAAAAGAACTCCCTGCCTCAGTTCTCGGAAGATAATTATAAAGTTACGGGAGTTTGCTAATTTAAAACTGCTATCTGCATGACATCAATACACAATCTTTGATCTCGCGTCCCCGATGGTTAAACGCCTTTAATTATATTCCGGGGAAAAAAAATTAACTTTCCGTGAATAATTAACAGTGGCTTTTCTTTATTTGTTTGCACGGGGAATTTTGCATACTTTATCTGTAATTAATTCCGGCGACAAACAAACACCGCAGCTCCCCCAGTATATCTATAGAATTATTCGAAATAAAATACAAAAAAATGCAGGAAGGGGGAAGAAATAAAACGAACAATTAAACAAAAAATCCAAACGTTTGCATATTAAAAGAGAGGCAGAGATCGCCCGCCAACTGCATGCAATACATGCAAATATACAGACATGCTCATGACTCTCACACTTTGGACTAATATCTCCACCACCACCACCACCACCACCCCTCAACCCCACCCTCAACCCCCCCTCCCCCCCCCCCCCCAGCCCTGTAAACCTCCACGCACCGCGAACCACTAATCCCCGTGTGTTCTGAAGACATCACACAAAAGAGTCCACATGACCCACATGTGTTTGGCGGCGATGGCGACCGGGGAGAAGCCATGGGGTGTGGGTGTGGGGTGTGGGTGTGGGGTGGGGTGTGTGGGTGGGGGTGTGGGTGTGGGGGTGTGGGTGGGGGTGTGGGTGTGGGTGTGGGTGTGGGTGTGGGTGATACACTCTATATCTCATTATATTATTCCCCCTATAGCATATCAGCATCTCCCCTCGGTGGATGTATATATACATACAAAGGAGACGAGAGAGTGTGTGTGTGAGTGTGTGTGTGTGTGTGTTGTGTGTGTGTGTGTGTGTGTGTGTGTGTGTGTGTGTGTGTGTGTGTGTGTCTGTGTGCGCCGCAACACACACACACACACACACACACACACACACACACATAAACGCACACACACATAAACGCACACAGAAATATATAGAATATACTGACATACAGTACATACACATACACATGCAGCCACACACACAGACACACACACGTAAATGTGAGAGAATTCGATATAAATACAGAGACACCCACATACACGCGTACACACACACACGCACACACACACACGCACACACACACACACGCACACGCACACACACATGTATCCACAGCGGCTTAAACTCAGACACGTGTGCACCCTCCTGCTCTTATGAAGATAAATATGGCGACGGGGAGATTTTCACCGTGCATCTACCGACCGGGACACACACATTCATCTTCCCCGTATTTGGTGTTTTGCGGTGTGTGTGTGTGTGTGTGTGTGTGTGTGTGTGTGTGTGTGTGTGTAATGATAGGGGGGTACACATATTGGGGGGATACAGAAGCAGGGGTGTGTGTGTGTGTGTGTGTGTGTGTATGTGCACCATGCGGTCCCTGCAATGTATGGAAATGTATGTGCATTTTTAGAGTAGGGGGGCTACATTTATTTCACTCTCTCTCTCTCTCTCTCTCTCTCACACACACACTCACTCTCTCTCTCTCTCTCTACACCTCATTCCCGCTGCTGATAGACCTACGGATGCATGATAGATGACAGAGCAAGAGAGAGACAGAGAGAGAGAGAGAGAGAGAGACTTGTGTGAGGGGGGGAGAGAGAGAGAGAGAGGAGAGAGAGAGAGAGAGAGAGAGAGAGAGAGAGATTGAGGTTCTCCCCGTGCATGGGTGTCTGGATGTATGCATGCATGGATGTATATGCATACATACACCCCCCCCCCCACCGTCTCCCCCCCCTCTCCTCCCTCCTCCCCATACGCACACTTCCCCTGGCCATACTTATCCAACCCCCCCCCCCACCCACCACCGCCATACAAACACACACACACACACACACACGCATAAAGGCACTCACGCTCTACACCTTTGAATGCGTGGAATCATGCGCATACCAAACGTAATCCATAGTGTACATGAATACATAATGTTGAGGAGGAGGAGGAGGAGGAGGAGGAGGAGGAGGAGGAGGAGGAGGGGGAGTGGGGAGGCGGAGTAGCCAGAAACAGACTACGCAATATTCTCTGACTCCCTATTAGGGCACCCCCCACCCAAACACACCCCCCCCCCCCCCCACCAA